>JACSZP010009815.1:0-16923 GCA_016161895.1 Pinna nobilis
AGTGCCGTGACATCTCTATGGAAGTGAAATATTGTCGAGTGGGTCGTTAAGCATTGCAACATTCTTAGCTTCCTGTGACAATTATTAGTCGTACGCAGTCCTGTGTTAGACGTAACGCTGACAGACAGGGGGAGCGAGGAATCTTTCTTACCTAAGGCGCTGCTTTATAAGTTTAAATGTCACCATCGAATGACTGAAATAATATATAATTACGCATTTTCAGAACGCATATCCTTTAGAAAGGCCTATGACACACTTACGGACGAGGTTTTACGTTTAACCACGTTTTAAACACGTAACGAAACGGCATTATACGTAATGACACGTAGGGAATCGCAGTGAAACCGTACCAAAAAAATTGGTCTTATTGCCGTCTACGTTGCGATAGGTGACATCTTTAAGTTTACATTTTTCAGAAAAAAACTGTTTAAAACAAACACAGTCTTATTCTTTATGTAGTTAATACGTACAATAACCTACTTAAACGTAGGAAAAACGTTCTTTACACTTGATAAATTGCATTGATGAAAACGTTTTTCATACATACAAAAGCGTACAAGAAACATTGTAAGCATTAGAGCTTCAAAGCGTGGTGAAATTACGACAGACTTAAAAAAATCGTAGAACCTCATACGGTACGAATGTAGGAAAAAAAAGTCACAGGAAAAAAAGACACGAAAAAAAAGTTACAGGAAAAAAAGCCACAGGAAAAAAGTCTCAGTATACATACAGACATTGTATTATGCAGAGGGTCACTGTTTTGAAGAAGTTTTATTTCGTCAATGTAATCACATTTAAACTTATTTATTTGGTTTTTTTTTATTCCTTTATATGATTATTTATTCATCAAACATTAGGAGATTTTATTTCTTAACTAGAAAAAAACATAAAAAAAAACCCAACAATTTTATGTAGGTACTGATATATATACAAATTTACTAGTAAATTACAACAATAAATATAAATGCAAATATTTTTTTAAGAATCATGTTAGGTAACTATTTAGTAAATTTCTTTTTTTTATAATTTAAATGATAACATATGTATATATCATAATAATTAGTCTTTCACGAGTTTTCGAAGAGAGAGATCCGGAAAATCTCAGACAAAGTGCATCTTTTTTGGTCTCCTAAAGTGCTGTCATGTTCTAACTTTTGAATTTACCATGTGGGTGGTCAATACAAAAGTTAGAACATGACAACTCTAACTTTTGTATTGACCACCCACCTGGTAAATTCAAAAGTTAGAACATGACAGTGCCTTCAAATTTTAAACTTCATTTCAATAACTGCAGAAAATTCTTGGCAGCTTGCAAATCTAATGTGTCTTCAAAATTTAAAAATAATTGACTTTTTTTCCCGTGACTTTTTTCCGATTACCTACGGTACAATGTGACCTGGAAGAAGCGTTTACGGGAGAGATAAGCGAAGCCGCTTAGCGTAAAATTCATACGTTAGGCGTAATGTTTGGTTTGCATTGGGAAATAGCAGAAATAACCAAAGGAGCTGAGCCGGAGCCGTAATAATATCCCTATTGATACACTTTTACCGTTGTTGTGTCGTAATACTTGTTTAAAACTAGTTCATGTTGACTATTATCATCATAGATGTTTGCACATACATAAATATACATGTACTTACAATTTATCTAATTTCAGACTTGTCATTATAAAACTGTTGCCCTAATTATACACCATTCGTGTGAATATTGCATTCTAGTATAACTTGTTATACAATGAAATGCGCAATTCATCATAAATACGGGTGATTGTTGAAGATAACAAGGGGACAATCAAAAAGCAAAAATCGATGGTAAAAACAAAAAAGACAACAGCAATCCACACAATAAGACGTGTAAAACTAAATCAGAGTAATACGAACCCCACCAAAATCCGGGGGTGAGTCCAGGTGCTCCGGAAGGGTAAGCAACACCTTTTCTGTCATATTTTCGAAAACGGGGATAAGTAACAATTAGGGATGACATAAAAAGGGCGATATTAGGTATGACAAAAGGGGAACTTATCCCTCCTCATATGTTATACAGATATACAATATCGATCAACCAGGTCATGATGGCAACCAAAAAACTTGAGTTGCCCTCTGGTTTCATTTTCAAAGAAACTGTCTATTTGTTAATTGAAATCAATACCTCTGGTGCTGCTTGAGTATTGCTGCTGAAGAATGGAAAGTTGACAGTGTACACATGTCACAAAGTCAGAAATTAAAATTGCATCTTTCATATCAAAATACCGCTTTTTATTTGATGTTAAACGAATTATTTGCACGTATGTCACATTACCCTCTATTTCCAATGGTATTAGCGCTTGTGATTGATCCTCCCCTTTTTCTTTTCTTAGGGGGGTCCTCACCTTTGTCTTTTTGCGGTCGAGAAGGGGGGGGGGCGGGGCGGCTGGGAGCTCGGCTGATGTCTCCTTACCTTCACTTTTTCTGCAACTCTCATTGAGTCTGTGTCAGATTCCTTGTGCCAGAACGCCATACTGAAAACGACTTATACATTGTCTGGGCATTTGTTTGTTTGTCTGCATTGGATGGTTTCAGCGAAAACCGGTTGCCATGATAACCCTGAAATGTTTATGAAACTAATGTACAATACTAATACAACAAGAAACTTAACAACAACAACTACACAAACATACCCATCCCATCTTTTGGCCATGAGGTTTAACATAGTGAAATGTATGTAGGTGTCGTCGCTATATGAGCTAGGGCCGCAGTTTTTTCATAACACATGAACAAAATATGATAAATATTATTAATATTACTTACAAGTTGAAACAACAACAAAAATTTTTAAAAAAAATATAAGATGAATTTTAGATTCTTGTAGACATTCGGTCCTATGCAGTTTGAATATACTTTACCTAATTTCAATATTTTAATTGCCTGCACATTGCGTGTGTATTTTTTTCAAATGAAAACAAAATGTTACAAAAAAACAATCGGAAAGAAAATAGCGCGTGCTAGTTTTAAATGGCGGCACAATTTGCCAATGATGGCAAACTGAATGGTAATCCGGACTGCATATTTAGTATAAAAAAAGAAAGAAAAAAAACCTTGCCAATTTTGGTGTTTGTCTTCACGAGTAAAACATTTTACCAGCCACCCGCTCTTCTGTGTTCGCATACACTTGATATCATCTGCACTATCACACAAACAGAAATTTTATCGTTAGCCTATGTGATATCACTTGTACCTGTTAAACTACTTGATATTCGCTAGCTACCTTCTTGTGCCATTTAGACTATTTAGCAGGTCCTTGATATAAGTCTGCAGAGTGTAGGTGAAGTGCCAGACTAATCATCTGGTCATCCAGGTGTGTTCTCTCCTAGTCAATCAGTGTTATCAAGAAAACGCGAACACAGTGAAATCCAAGACCCCCGCTGTGGTCATCAGCACATAGATAATAAAAATAAAAATAATAATATAATAATAATAATAATAATAATAATAATGATAAAAATAATAATTATTATTATTATTATACTAATGACAATAAGTATAATAACATTTATAATAATGATAATAACAACAATAATAATAATAATGATATTAATAATAATAATAATAATAATAATAATAATAATAATAAAAATGTTAGTTTTGACTTTAAAAAGCTACAAAATACAATCGTTTACCATACCTTTTAATGAATTTATATAGGCCTACACATATTTCAGAAGAGAAGAAAAACTTTCTCTCTCCTTTTGTTTTTTTTTATTATCATCATCATCATCATCATCATCATCATCATTATTATTATTATTGTTATTATTATTATTATTTTGTTTTTCTTTCATTATTATTATTATTATTATTATTATTATTATTATTATTATTATTATTATTTTCTTCTTCTTTTTTTTTTTTTGGCATAATTTGCACATTTAATTTTGTGAAATACCTGCTAGATAAGAGCCACGCATCGGGTCACTTCCATATCGGCTAGCACACGTAGTTATATGCGTGTACAATGTATATGGCTCACATGTGACTTTATAGTAATTTTTTGTTCTTTTTTGTTTTCATTCAGATAGTCCTGAGCCGATGTAATGGCAGCGCATTACGACCGACTTGAGAAAAGTAAAGTATCAATGTCCATTTACATTTAATTTTTAATGACAAAGTAAAATCTGGATTCAAACAACTGTTAATGTCATTGAGTTGATTTGGGAAAAGCAGTGGTTTTATAATAGAAATCCAAACATTCTGATCTCTTATTGACAAAAAGTGACAAATTTGATTATTGACTAGTTTACTTAGCACTCCGAGGTTGGTGTATTTGTATTGACTGTACTACTTTTGTGGTCAGTTATATCCCACCATTCAAATTACACTGACCAGGTTTTTGTCCGGTGTTACTCTTTGTCCATTCTCGGCTATCTCGTTCTGTTTAAAGGACTTTAGACAATTCAAAACAAACTGTTAGTCTTACTTTTGTAGTAGCGTATGAGCGGCGTAAAGCCTGACGAACTACTATTTAATATTAATGTAAGGTATCAATTACGCTGTACTGAGATCTGCCAACACCTCGCCGTATCTTTTCTATGGTCGATAGCAAACACATCCCTGCTGAATGACATTGGCTTGCTAAAACTCCAGCACAGTTCCAGCCAATCAATGAACACCTGCTAGTAGCTTCTGTAGACACCGAAATCGGTAATGCGTTATAAAGACAAATTTTTAAAAAATACTAACACATATTAGTTTCTCTCTCCTGTATGGAACTTGGATCGAATTCTTGTATGAATCTATCAGATTCCTTAATTTTCGATTCTTTAGCGTCAGGTAAGGACTTTTAATTATCTTAAGTAAAACAAAAGCGTTTGCTTTGGACAAATCCCCTCTGTGAATACATGAGTGTGATATTTGTAAGGAAATTTAGCGTCAGAGTACAAATTAAGCTGCAGAATTCTGGTTGGTCTCGTCTTTATTTAATTTATACTAGCAAAATGAAATCTTTACTTTTCATTTTTGTTTCATTGACTTCTTAATGATGTGAATATTAGCGTCTAGGGAGGCACGTCAAGTTACAAATTTATCTAATTTCTGTCCCGAACAGATGAAATAATCTACAATCAGAAACATCGATTTTTCATTATTTCTGGGTTTGTTTTTGATTGAGGTAAAATGGTTTAAACCAAATTGACATAATAACATTTCCCACAGTATCTTGTAAGTCATAAATCTTTATTTGATAATATCTGGTTTTGTTTACATCTCTAAGTTGTTAACTGTGCCGCTTTAGATTAATAGATAACGAAATAAATTTATCAAATTACTGTTGAACTATTTGAACTTATTATTTACTCCTGAAAGTAACTTTTTATATTTTACAGATGAAAAAATGTCAGAGTTACCAATGAGTCCGTCCAAGGACTCCGAGATTGGCGTGGATGGTTTAAGTGACTCGGATAAGCCGAACAAACAGAAGCGGCATCGAACAAGATTTACCCCAGCTCAGCTGAATGAATTGGAGAGGAGTTTCGCCAAGACTCATTATCCGGACATTTTTATGCGCGAGGAACTCGCCCTCCGGATTGGTCTGACAGAATCCAGAGTTCAGGTAAGACTCACTCTTTTATTTTCAACCTGTTCAAAATATCGGCGATTATTATTTTTTCATTTTCTTACATATTTTTAAGTGTTCGGGGTTTTTATCCATTAAAAAATACATAAATAGCATGTCAAAAGGTCTAATAAAAATATCAAAATCATGATGCATGTACTAGATAGGAATTAGTTATTGAATCTTTGGGAAATTAAATGAACTCTGAGTAGATGTAATGCTATAACACGTCTCGAAAATAAAAATCCTTTCATAAAAGAATGAGAAAATACAGGGAAAATGAAAAAAAATAGTTGGTCAATAGAATGTATTTAATTAAAAAAAACAGCACAAAAAGGATATTGTTATTATCAAATAAATAATTTTAAAGATCTTTTCAGCTCCGCAAAGGAAAAAGTGATATGAAAAGAATTAAACATGGAAAATATATATATATTTTTTTTTATTCTTTACAATATAAATTTACATGCATTATATATTTATTTCTTACTCTATTCTCAAATCACATTTCAAAGAAGAAATATTTGCTTACTTTGTTTGTTTTTTTAATTATTGTTATTGTTATCTCGCCTTCGATAGGTTTTAGTTATATTCTTATACCGGAATTTTCAATTTTTAAAATTTTGAAAGACTCCATGAGAGTATATATCCGTCATAATGTCTCCTTTGAATTCCTACTTTTGAAATTCTAGTGAATATAACATTTATATTGTATCCGAACTTTATCTATAATAATGCATGAATAATTGCTTTTTGAAAATGGTCCACATTACTTAGGGCAGACTTGCTAACCTCGAATAATTTCTGTGGGAGATATTTTTCAATTGTACGGGAGAGACTCTAAATTTTACTAAAAATTGATAGGAAAATTGAAGTTTTTCATCAGAGAGACTTGCATTTCTTCAAAGAAATAATACAAATTTTACATAAAATATCAAGAGTCTCCCTATCTATGGAGAGGACTTGGCAAGGTTGATTTATTTTTCTCTCCGAATAAAGTTTATTCAGTGAGGTTCTATTTCATCCATTTTACCTGGACCGGCTGCTCTGTTTGCGTGCCATCTTCTGATCGTGAGGTCTTAGGTTCGAATCCACATTGCGAATTCCGATGCCGCCCCCCNNCCCCCCCCCCCCCCCCCCCTGTCCTTCGGGTGAGAAAATCAAAGCCGTTGTCCCATGTCACAGTAGGTGTCGACCGTCACCCGCTCAGAGACCATAAGTGCCGAGTATCGGACAAATTTGCAGTTCTTCACCTACATACGATGTCATCTCCAAATAGCTGAAAGATCATTGAGGGGCACGCAAAACAACAATACAACCAACCAATTTTTCATTTTGCACTTAAATGTAAATGCTGTAAGTGTGTTTTGTATAACACACACGTTGGTTAAAAAGGCATAGGGAATATCATATGAATTTGGTTTATAAAGATACAAACCTATACAAGAGAGAGGTCTTTGGCGTTAATAAGAGATAGAGATACACGACGTCTGTGTAAATGAACGAGTGTCTCGAAAGTGCTTATGATGGTCATGTCCGCCATTGTTCTAACTGTAAATCAAATTATCAAGAGTCTTACTATAGGACAGTGCCGATAGACAACTCAATACTTAGAAAACATTAACATTCCTACTCCGTTTACTGATAAAATACATATATAAGGATAATTAGAAAGTTTTTTTGGTCATCTATTGTTAGAGGGGGGTTCAACTTTATAGAAATTTAAACTACTGCATACCTCTCTTTTAAACGCGTTCATCAATTAAGCAATATGGGAAGGAGATTTAGTATTGTAGGACAGTTTTGTCCTATTATATACAAACCTTGAACTTTTATTCATTTAGATCTACCCACGAAATTAAAGATACTCATTTATTTTATAAGAATATATTAATTAAAACGAATGTACTTCAAGATGGCTTTCGCTTAGTTTTGAAACATAATCTTAGATAAATTACAAATAAACGATTAAGATAACTTTCGAAAGATTTGTCTTTTTTCTAACAATTATAGATATCGTTGCCCAATATCTCATATCACATAAACGGAAATGAATTGCAGTGTACTGGTGTTATTGTGACCAACACATGCGGGGAGCTAGAGGAGGATCAGAGGGATCCGGACATACCCCCTCCAATAATGAACAAAGTATATACAGTGTAATATGAACAAATTAAGTCACTTCATTTGTTTTTCACCCCACAAATTCGACCCCCCCCCCCACCACCGGAAAAAATTCTGGATCACATTTATATTTGTAATAAAACCTGCGTAAATTCAGCATTCGATGATGTTTTATTCATACATGTATATTATGCAGATAATAATTTGAAATTTGTTTTGCTTATACATGTATATATGCCTACTGATTCAATATTAAAATAATTACCGTCAAACGCTATAGTTTGGTACTTAATTATTTACATCCATGAATACCTTTTCACAAATTCAATGAAACTTTCATGGTTGAATATCACCATAATTTAATAGAAAAAAAATTAAGCTTACATTTAATTAATTAATATATAAGAGGGTCACCCCCTCATGATTCCGACTTCCTTGACACTAACTTAATGTGAACAATCTTAGGGACCTTACCAAACAATTCATAATAGAAATATTCACGTTTATGATTTAGATCAAGAATAAAGAAATTGTCCCATGACTTTTGTGTAATTTATCTGTTCTTTTTTTATTTTTTGTTTTTGCTTTACACCACACTCAACAATATTTCAGTCATATAATGGCGGCCAGTTTTTAATGGCGGGGGAGAGTGCCCGGCTACAAATAAACCCGGGAGAGACCTTGGGCCTTCCGCAAGTAAACTGGCAAACTAAACTGACAAACTTTCTCACATAACTAACTTTGGTTCCAGGAAGGCTCGAACCCGCGCTGACAAGAGGTGAGGGACTGAGTGATTTAAAGCGCAGTGTTCTAACCGTCCGGCCACGGAGACCCCAATTTATTTGTTAGAAATTACTCTATGCATTATGACTAATATATGTTATTCCTTTGTATTGTTAAGAATTCTACAGCACAAAATTTGAAAAATCCTAATATTGAAAATTGTCCATGACGGAAAAAACTACATTTACACATATTTCAACACATACACACAATAAATACACATTTCTTGATTTTATTATTAGAAAGATATCCTTCACGGAATTTTCACCGGTCAAAACCTCGCGAAATATGCCTTTAACTTAGGAGAATATACTACATGAAGAAAATCAAAATCTCGTAGGATAAAAATTCTAAAAATAGCTCATTCATGTAATTATGTTGAAGAAAATAGACTTTTTTCAATAATTAAATTATCAGGTTATAATAAGTGTTAGTGAAATAAATTTGCACTTCTTACTTTTTAACTTTAAGTGTAAATGTTTAAATTAAAAGTTTTACATTAGATGATTTACGGCAAAATAGTAAGTTTACGTTTGGGTAGCAATTCCAGATCGTAAGACTTTTTTTTCTTATTTTGATTCCTTTCTTTGAACCCCCCCTCCCCGCCCCAGCCACATACCCGTCCGCCAAAAGCCAGGTAGCAATAAACATCGATAGCATAAAGTTCTCTGGTTCTCCCTTATGTTCACGACCGTGTTCTGTTTGATTAACAGACATTTTGTTTTAAGAGAGAAACAGACATGGAGCTATGCGTTATTATTTAAAGTGAGAAAATCGCAGGTAACAATATGGTTCGTAACTGTACGTATAGAAATGGTCACATGTACAGGTACATAAGTAGATATCTATATATTGACGTTCGAGTGAGTGATTTGTCGTCAATTTATCAAAGTGCGGGATCCCTGGGGTTTATCGTAAACAGATCACTATGGGGTAAGGAGTCACCCGGAGGTCCCATTTATGAGGTGGTAGCTCTACTTTCTTAGAAAAACTATTACCGCACCTATATCATGAAGAAAACCGTGACAAATTTCAGAATTTACCTTACCACAAACGTTGGTATATGGTTTAAATATATTTCTATCTTAGTCTACTGCCCACGATCAACAAATTAACTTCATATTCATTAAAAGCAATGTTGATACGAAGGTATATGTTTTAGATAAGTCCGGATAATCGAACATTAAATAAAAGGTGGAAATGTGGCATTGAAGAATATTTGAATTTACACGTAGAAACGGGAGCGAGATAGAAAACTAGAACTTTGAATATTTAACGTACATTTTTATTGCATACAAGAAAACGTAATGAAACGAATAAATTAGATGTTACTAGTAAATATACCTTTTTTGACAACTTAAGTTTTAATAAGACCGGATTCTAACCAAAGACCTTCTGAACATGAGTCGAACCTCTAACCAACTCGTCGTCGAGGCAGTCTCCCTTAGTCATTCAGCTTTTACACTCCTTAAGATAAACAAGTTACTTTCTTAAAGAATACAAATTATTCTACACCGGACTAGGATATTCCTAGAAACATATATATGTCCAGTATACAATGGATATACATTTATATATACTTGTATACGTAATTTCTTGCTTTTGAGTAATAGTTTTCCTATACCCCAAGATACCAATAATTGAAAGACGGTAAGTTAGGTTAAAATATCATAGATAAGGTAGCTTACACGGACAGAGGTAGTCTTTGATTTTTAAAGTGTGATAATTGGCATGTTGATGTAAGGTGTTGAAGTGGTGACAAATTCGACGCTGATCTAGGATGAGATTTACACCTGGCTGTTTCGTCACCGTAGGTGTTGGCATATTGAGTATACGTCGACAACAACATGTACAGGTGTGAAACACTTAACGTTTAATGTAGTGCTAGTACTCGATGCGTATAAACTAGCCAGTGTTGATGTATGCCAACAGGGGGCGCTGACTCCTTACGGACACCTGCTCCCATCCCGTTACAGTGTTTTCCACGTTGAGACCTTTCTTAGTCTAAACTTGTCATTTTTTAAGGACATGTGGTTTTTTTTTTTATGTCCCGCGGTATTTTTTCAATAATGATTGATATTGAATGGTAGATAGGGGATGGATGGTTCGAACTTGGGCCTACTTGATAGCGCTCTGATGAAGAACTTTCCTTAACAGCTCGTACTTATTAAGACATACATTCACATGTACCGTAAACCGCAACTGCTTTGTACGAAAAACATTTTAGACTTTTAGCCAGACCGTCCGAGCGAGGATCAAAGAGATTTTTTTAGTTATTAATTACCTTTGATGTGGTCCATAGTATCGATCTTGACCAGTGATACACAATTAACCATTCAATATTTGAAGACTTTCGTTGATACAATCGTTACTTAACAGGAACTTCTGTTTCTGCAAAACTGTTTAAACAATTTTAAAACACATATCGCATACAAAACAACGACCAGTCGGTCCGTTTTGTATAGTTATGGAATTTACTTTGGCTGGGATTGGACTGGCTTTGAAATAAACCTCCAAAGTTTTATCGATCAATGTAGGTTGACCGATGTAAAACAAATATTGTCTAGTAGACAGAACCTTTGATATATACCGACTGTAGAGCAGTATTTGTTGTGCTATGATTGTGAACGGTAAACCCGAAGTTCAGCTAAACATGTGTAACCTTTACTCCTGTCATAAACTAACGAATTCTATACATATATAGGCTAAAATACAACCACTGTTCCTAAAATATTATTGTTTGTTTGATAAAGTACAAGATCGAATTGATATATACGTCTGTTGACGTATATATGTCTGTCGACTTGCCCGGCAATTCTTCAAAGAGGCAAATTTTTAAAAACATGGAAATGCCTATACTGAATTTAGAGCTGCCATGAATTAGGCCTAAGTCACCTCATGGTGTAGGTCATCTCGTTTAAATTTAGCGGCGTTCCAGAATTCAGGAACTTTTCATTTCAATACACGAGAACGAAAGTCTCACGATTCAATTTGTACAGGACGATGAACATAGATGAAAAGAAAAGAGAGATAGAATCGGGAGAATTAGACCAAATATGTATACAATATTATTGTTAGATTGTGACCAAGAGATGAGAGTTGGAAGGATTAACTTTTTTAGTATCACGATTGATAAAATTATGAATGGTAAATAGATATCGGTATTTTTAGATATTTTTAGATTATTTTTAGATATTGAAGCATTTCCGTTTTCAAAATACATGACTGGGAATATGATTCATGACAGTCATTTTCCCTTAATTCCTACAAATAAACTTTTGTCTCGTAGATCTAGTCATATATTGCCTCTACCGCCCTAGGTTCATCGAAGCTCGTATTCTTTTTTATTATTATTATTATAATTTTTAAACATATGTATATGAATCACATTAATGAATCATGGGCAGCGATATAACGGGAGGCACGACCGGTCAACAGAGGGGCGCTTAATCCTCATGGGGATCTGATTCCCTCTCTGACATTTAAGGGGTCTATGGTTTTTTTCCTGTTTGCGCCGTTTCTGTATTTGTCTTTTGAATGAATGATACATATCAGTTCATGAATCCAATATAGTTTTTTCACACCACAACACTAGATGATAACATTGTTGAAAACATGAGAAGTTGGACAAAGCTCAATGCATCTAAGAACATTATCAAGGTTCTGTAGTAACTCCTTACAACCGGTATAAAGCCAATTCTGAAATTTCAAAATATATTGTCCTGTGATGTAGTAAAAGGAAAAAAACATGTCCTATTTTTTTTTAAATAAACATATTCTTCGATGAACTGGTACGCATCAGAGTTGACACAAATGTTCTTCCCATGGAATGCTTTCCAATCTACCGATACGAGCATAGGAAGCCTGCGAGTTGTTGCATGTTCGATAATGATTTTGTTTTTTCTATATATTTTTTTTCAAATTTATTAACCTCGACAATTTTAGCAAACTACGACTTTAACTTTCGACAAAAGACTATTTTCGTTCAGTAAGTCACCCCATTAATAATTTTAAAGATTCTTTCATAACGTCATACATTTCCCGGAAGATAGTTTTCTTAGTTTCGTATTTTTGTAAGGGAATGACACAATTTACATTCTCGGAATTTTACAAGTGTGTGATTTATCATTGCCTCACGCAATTTGGACAGTTCAATCAACATACAGATGATCTTATTTACCGGCCGCAATTTACAAATGACACAGCCGTAATTATTGTATTAACTTTTCTCGGTCACTGGCGGAATCTCAAATCACAAAGGACGCCATGACTTGTCAAAAACGTGTAAAATGAAATATCTGTTGTATCCAAACGGCCCTTTGCTTGCGTGTATTGCTTGCTGACAATGTCATGTGGGCCCGTATCGATGCACGCGCATCTCGTGGGGTTAAGCACTGCAGAGAGTATATCATATTTAGTGTTTATTCATTAAAATATTTAATTATCAATTATAAGACTTCTTCATGTTTGACATTCAATTTCTAGCGGAAATTGCTAAAAAGCTTCGTTTGAATTTTTCCTGCCGAAACATTCGCTGAATCACGGCTGCATGTGCTGATCTCTGAAAAACACCAAACATTTCTGTTTAGAAAATAACAATGAACTTTGTTATGGGTTTCTTTAATAAAAGCCGTTACAATTACAACACATTTACAAATTTAAACACACTCTAATCATGGTTCATGGTGTTCATAAAATTTTTCATTTTCCTTTTGCCACAGAGGTGGACACCGATTTGCAAAGAAACCCTTAACTATTTTGCTTGGGTTAAATATTCTTACTGTTGCAAAATGATACACAATATTTTGTTCCATAATTCAACATAAACTTTAGCAATACTTCTACAGGTCGACGAATTCGCAATTTTTTTTTTTATGTCTTTCTTTTTTTAATTAGCTCTGTACCAATACATATTTCTTCTGTGGCGTCCAGTTATTAAGAGTGTTTTAGAAACTACTAGCTTCGGTGAGGCCATATGTTATGCTAACTGTTACAGATAAAACATATTTTCTTAAAATATTTGAACTGACATCGAAACAATACATAAAATAATTATTTTTTAAAAATCTAGTGAACAATTTCTACCTGCAGTTCTTTTTATTGGGTTAATGTTATACCAATTTATTATCATCGTCTTATTTCTACTTATCGTCTTTTTGTAAAAGAAGGTCGTTTTAATAATTATAAAAAAAGAAAAGCTTGAGTAGTTGTTGTGTTCTATAAGAAATCACGGAAAACTCCCAATTTATAGTGAAATATATATCATACCACTCTGCACGCCTAAAGTAAGTCATATGTCTTCAAACTAAATCCTGCTTTATCTCATCAAAATGCAGTTTAAATACATGGTTATGATATTGAGAAATAATATTTATGCTCCAAAAATAGACTTATTATCCATTTGAATTTCTCTCCTCCGTCTTAAATATCCTATCACATGTAAGTGCATATCATGTATTCTATTAATTATATTATTATAAACATGTTCTGTTGGTGATAAACTTAACTTCTCTTCCGGGATACATATGTAACCGGGTTTTCTCTTCTACTTATAAAAACTGACCGCCACCATATCACCTTAAAGTTGTCAAATAAGGCGTAAAACAAAACTAAACAAATAAAAATCAAAACATATTGCCTTAAGACGGTTATGCACCAAATTTTTCTTTGTGTTTTAAGGTAGCATACACTCACATGTATGTGTTTTCGTCTTGTAAGAAATGGCCTAATTCAGCAGTTAGCAGTATTATCTTCTCGCTTTGAACATATTTTCTTGTAATAAATTTGACATTTTTTCACAATGCGATTGCTTGGAACTTTTTTCTCAATTATAGGTTGTAGAGTGGGAAATCAATCAATTATATTAGATGAGGAATGAAAAAAGAAACATGATTTTTTTAACAATATGTGATAAATATTTGCTGATAGATAACGATGGTGACATTGGTCTGCAAAAACTCTGGAAGGCACCATCTTGGCCCTAAAGGCAATGCTTATTGCAAATAAAAATAAAATCAGTAGAGAAACATGAATAAGACAAATTGAAATGATATAACATGAAACAAAGCTCTTAAAAACAAAGCTATTGTGAGGCAGGTTCTCCGCAACAGCCATCTGTACCACCAGAAAAAAAATGTACATGTATATAACTGTCTTCGTTCGTACGTGAATAGAAATATAACCATTGTCCCTATTACTTGTATTTTCCCGCTATTGCCAAAATATTGCTCATTTCCCCCACTGCAAAGACTTATTTAACACATTATATATACGTCTGTACCTGGGGCATAGATAACATTTTAAGTTTTTAACCAGGTAACTCGGTTCTCTAAGGTTTCCTTCAGAAAATCAAAATCGTCGTTATGTCATACACGCAAATATTGAGCTTAACTAGCTCTGTATGCATTTCCACGACATATTTGAAGATTTTAAAAATACTCAATTATTTATCATTAATACAATTCAAATATGCCAAAGAAATTTTTTTATATATATGGACAGATGGTTTCAAGAAAACTTACATTTCTTCCTTTGAATCAATTTGCCTTAATGGACATAAATGAAATATTCTGAAAAATTAAACATGTACTCAATTTCATGTATTCGCATGAATGCTTCTGAATTGTTCAATTTCGTGATTCCAATCATCCAAATGAATCTTGTCGACTTTTTGTTTAAATGCTACAATAATTGAAATTATTTCTTCTCTTTTCATTTTGTTTTAAAATATATTCTGAAAATAACTACAAAGTACAGATACTTATACCAGAATATATTTTTAAAATGATGTTTGCAATTTAGAAAAGCCAATTTCGGCGTATGACCAAAGAACTACATTGCTAGGTCTGCCTTGAAAATGTAAAAACTTTTGAAAATTATATTGAAAAAATCTATTTTACTGAAAATAACAAGAAGTAGGCACCTGCCTTTAAATTATAAATATCAAATGACACTGTTATACACGATATTTTGACACTGTCTGTTATTTTCCACAAAGACAACGTCAACGTTTATTTTTCTTTTATTAGTGTTTTGTACTTTTTTATATACAAGACTATACATAAATTGAAAGCCGAAAACACAAATTCTCATCTGTACCTTATGAAAAGAAAAGAAAAATTAAAAAATAATTAGGCATCGATCGCCAGACGAATAAGGAGGCATTATACAATTTTTTTCGAAAAAAGGGGTGGGGGTAAATGAGAAAATAATGGGGGAAAAACTTTTTATACACAAGCATTTGAATAAGCAGAGAAAACAACTCCTTAAAATATTGAATTATCAATGTTTCTTCCTTAGATTGCTAAATGCACTTTGAGATTTAAATTTATAACTTTTGCACATCAAATTTTATTCAATTGAACTAAAACGTCATTTTTTCGGCGAAGAAAGAATGAATATATATATAATGGTATTTTTTTTCACAAAGCACAAAGCTAAAGTTCAACCCGTAGTCTCGATTCTCAGTTGTTATTATCGAGTGTTTAAGCGTCATATTAGGTAGAATTAATATTGACTTAACCGATTCCCAGTTAATTTAACCTATTCATATTTGTCGAACGAAAGTGTCGATTTCAAATAGCAAATTTAGCGCACTTGAGTCAGATTTAAATATTTGCCCAATTAAATGTAATTAGCTGTGAACAGATTTACTAAAGAGTTACCGATCAGTTGAACGATGTATAACAATATTTTAAAATAAACTTATCGAGAGCTATATGCCGCTCAATAAAAGTGTACTTGAAATTGCAAATTACTTCTTGACAAGGACTGCAAAACAGACGTACTTAAATTCAAACATACATACACACATGCATAACATAAGTATGGAGAGAGAGAGAGAGAGAGAGAGAGAGAGAGAGAGAGAGAGGGAGAGTTTAGTTAGTGATATATTAACTATACTTGCTACTACATTTCATAATCAGATTTTATGAAAATGATAACCATGTGTATAATTTGTTACTGGAAAAGTTACCTCTGTTATTTCAAAGTGTCTATTTAATTCATTAACTTTTTACGATACTAGACAATTTACTGTACTTGATATTTTTGTTGCACGAGTTGCAGAAGAATATGCACCTGGTACCTGATCCCACGCCGCTAGGGATTCGCTTTGTTCATGCTTTACCTATTTTTATTCCAAACTTATAACATAAAACAACAGAACACTCTAATTCTGCAGCTCTTTTGGCCCCTTAAAGTGATTTTTTCAATGAATGTGTTAATATTCCAGCTGTGATATGATGTAGTTAAAGCAAATATTGCTGTAGATTTACATGGTTTAAATAATATTTTATTCAATCAAACAACATTGAACAACTCGACTGAAATACTTCAGGGGATTTGAAAAAGCAATACTGCTTATGTGAATTCATCTCCCCTTGGTACAATGCACTTTAAGTATTACAAGATGGTCAGAGAAGATGAATA
>JACSZP010009822.1:0-11645 GCA_016161895.1 Pinna nobilis
TCTACTGGTCATAGACCAGCAGAGCTTATGCGATACCCCGTTGTCCAGCGTCCGTCCGTCCGTCCGTAAACAATTTCTTGTTATCGCTACTCCTCCTAAACCATACTACATATTCACTTCTAGACTTCATATATGTTTTCAGCATTACATGTTGTTGGTCTAAAATGAAATTCAGCCTTGTCAAATCAAAAGGGGCCAATTTAGGGGCCAAAAAAGTAAAATCTTGTTATCGCTACTCCTCCTGAACCGTAAGTCATATAAACATGGGACTACCACTAATGTATTCAGTATAATGTCTAGTTGGTCTAAAATGAAATTCAGCCTAGTTGGACCAATAGGGGCCATTTTTAGGGACTTTGTCAAATTTCCCTATTTAACTCTATGTAAATCTTGTTATCGCTACTCCTCCTAAACCATACTACATATTCACTTTTAGACTTCATATATGTTTTCAGCATAAAATGTAGTTGGTCTAAAATAGAATTCAGTCTTGACAAATCAAGGGTCCAGGGTTCGAATTCTGCAGCGCCACTCAGTGGTTGGCCATCTCTGTCTTTTGGATGAGACAGTAAAAACCGAGGTCCCGTGTCACAGTAGGTGTTGGCACGTTAAAGAACTCTCCCTGCTCTTCGACCAGCAGTGCCAAGCATAGACAATATTTGTCGCCCTTCACCGGCACACAGTGACGTCTCCACATGAGTGAAATATTCTTGAGTGGGAAGTTAAACAACAATTCAACAACAACAGCTCACGTAAGGGTCTTTAGTTAAATCATATTTAGGCCGTTTTAAATCATTTTATTATTCTTCATTTATCCATATATGTACCAGTAGAGCTACAAGATCTGTGGATCTCTGGTTGATAGTATGTAGATTCTCAGACATAACCAAAGGGTCATCAGTAGGAATACTTTCTTGTATTGAAGTTAACATCTTCGGCTGGCCATACAGTACATTGTTCGTTTTTTCTTTTTTCAGAATATAACACTCGCTGTAAGGTCACTTTATTTGCTATTGTCAGAGTAAGAGGTTTTCTTGCATCTCATGTTGTTTTTTTCCCCCGTGTCATGTGGTTATTTGGTATGAAAAATTCAAAATTCACATTCCAAAGTGCTTTTTGTTTGCTGTTTTATATCCCTTCACAAAAAAATTAATTAAAGGCTGGTCTCTCCATCTGAAAGTAGGCACATGGGTCATCTGGCTATTTCCTACTACAGTTTTGGAACCACAGCTTTAAAATTTTGGTGTGTAATTATTTATACCGGTACATGTGCTGTCAACTTCACTTATATCAAATGCATTGGGGCTGGTAAAACGACTACGTTATATCAGTATTTCGTTGTTTCAGGATTTACAAACATAGAAGGTGTAAACACATGGGACTTTGAGATTTAGTTTATTATTATCGGTAATTCAGTGTTTCCGACTTCGCTATTTTCGAAGTTCACTGTATATATACTGGAGGTGTGCGTACCTATGGAATTTTGATTTCTTTTACCTCAATTTCCCTTCGAGTTTAGTAGTTTTGAAATACACATTTTGCTATGAATTAAATTGATTTTACTTGTAACTTTACAGGACAGGCCGACTGTGTTCTTGCCATTGGTTTTGAGAAGATGGAACGTGGATCATTATCAGCTAAGGTGAGATTACACATAATTTTTTATAAGGAGTTGTGGACTTGTAAATCCTCATACAATCTGCCATACATGCCAAAAGAGGTAAGTTATGTCATGTGTTCATATGTCATTTGAATGTCATCCAACCGGAAAAAAAGGAAGAAAAAACTATAAAGGTCAGTGTCGAATATGATATTGGTTTTAGATTAGTAGTAAAGAATTTGGATAGGCTCCATGTATAAAATGTTAAATTCATATTGTTAAAAGCAACTTATTATGTTTAATTTACATTTCAGTACCTTGATAGAACAAACCCATTAGATAAGCATATAGAAGTAATGGCAGATGTCAATGGTATAGAAAGTGGCCCTATAACAGCCCAAATGTTTGGAAATGCTGGAAGAGAACACATGGAGAAATATGGTAAAATAAATCCGTACATGTGCATAAATCACCTTATGTATAGATTGACATTGTCCCTGAGCAAACACATTTTTATTTTGATGATGAAAGAATTTCAGTTAATTCCGCAAATAACGAGATCACTTGTAACGAGGCACTGGGTGTTATCAGAAGATTTCTATTCCCAGTGCACTTTCCATGCATTACTTTGTAATTTAGAATAACAAAGATCGCTTTAACGAGATAAATACCTTGCTCTCTTCCTTTTGGTGGTCTTTTGAATTGCAAGTGAAAGGGCTTTTATATTTCACATGTGCACTCCCTGTGACAAGACATTTCATTTGCTACCCTATTTTTTGAGAAAAATAAAGAGAAATTTAATTTTTCTTTAAAATTTTTTAAAGAGAAATTGTCTCTTGGCATTTGACCTACTTTGAAAATTTTTATACCCCCTGCCAACAAAGTTGTAGGGGGGTATACTGGATTCACCATGTCTGTCCGTCTGTCCATGTATTCTGCACCATAACTCAAGTACCCATGGGTCTACAAAGTTGATACTTCACACATGGCTTGCCCATGACTCAAGGAGGATCCCTATTGATTTTGGGGTCAGAAGGTCAAAGGTCAAGGTCACAAGACTCTGTTCCTTGAAAATGGTTTCCACACAATAACTCAATTGCCTGTGGGTCTACAATGTTGGTACTTCACACATGGGTTGCCTATGACTCAAGGAGGATCCCTATTCAGGCTTTCTACTGTTCCTGTTTTTTCCTACTATTTCCTACTTTTCCTACTTTTTTATTTTGATCCTATTTTTTCCTACTTTTTCACTAAATCCTCCTACTATTCCTACTTTTTAATAATAATAATAAAAAAAAACCAAACAAACAAAAAGAATGAAAAGTGGAAAAGTGACCTAAACTAGAAGTGAACAATAAGATTGAATATTGAATTATAATGTTAATTTAAGAGTATCAGTTACTTCATTAACAAATTGAAAGCATAACAAATTGAAAGCATTAGATAGGGTTCAAATCTGTCCTAACATTGTCAACAACAAAAATCTGTCCTTTTTAAAATCTAAAAAAAAGTTAAAATCCACATAATGGAAAGCATGGGAAAGGCTTTAAAATTATCCTTAATTTTTGCTTTAAATTTTAATTTCTATACCCCTTTGCAACTTGTCAGGGAGTGTATTAATTTATTCCTGATCGCCTGTTTGTCTGTCCATCTGAGTTTAGATACATGGCCTATCTGAATATCTCCAATTGTTTTGGAGCAAGATTTTATACATTTAATGGATAATTACATGTCTGTACGATTTCCATTTTTCCAATACTGTTAGAATTATAGTTGGACTTTGTAATCAATATAAGGAGAAAAGGGGACATGTAGTTTTTGTCCAGTCTATTTGTCTGTTTGTCCACAAAAAGTAACCATGGTCATGAATTTTGAATGATAAGTGAAAGGGTTTTCATACTTCACATGTGTATTCCTTGTGATGAGACCTAACAATTTGTACCAATATATTAAATACCAAATTTTAAATAAATATAAAATTTTGACCTTATAACCCTAACCTAGGAGTTTATCCTGGGTCATATCAATTGATCTATAATGGATAAGCCTTTGCACATTTCACATGTATAGATTCCTGAGCTTTCATTTGTTATCACATGTGACGTTTGACTTAGTAACCTTGACCTAATTGGAGTTGGACCTACTTGAAAAAAACTTTACCGTAGACATTATCTTTTGAACTATGCTGCAAAATTACTTTGCTGTCATACAGGGGCATCAGCGTTTCACAAACACATCTTGTTTTTCATACTAGCAGCATATAGGAAACATGGTTTGTCTGGCTAACTCCTCCTACAGTTTTCAAACTACAGCTTTAATATTTTGCTGTCTATACACATGATGGAGATGTGCATGTCCATAGGATTTTTTTTTAATTTGTTAAAACAGCAGTTAGACTTAATTGATATTTTTCATACCAGTTGAATATATATATATTTGTTTTGTCCAGCTACATATTCTTTAAGTCCAGTAACTGTAACTGTAATATTTTGTCATAATATTTTGCCAAAATATTTTTCACATATTGGAGTTCTGTACATTCACAGTATTTTGATTTTTTTTAAATATTGCTAAATTGACATAATATACTTGTAGTTGCTTGTAGTCATTTTTCAGAAAATGGGTTATCTAACACAAAGTACAATTATTTTTGACTTGGTCATGTTTTCCCTAAGTGAATTATTTATTGTTATTTAAAGAATATGATGTGATCTTATACACACTGCACATCACATACAAATGATAATACAAAAAGTAAAATAAAAAGAAGTCTTCTCAGCTTTCTATTCCAGTTTGCAAATCTGTTGACAATCAAGTGTATTTGCCTTAAGTACCAGTAAACGTAAACATTAAAATTTCAAAGATTATTGTACTCACACATTTAGACTCAACAGATCTGAAAAGTGGGAAGGATATTGTATGCAAGTCAAAAGATAATGAGCTGCTTCATAATTAGTAAAATGTCCTTAAACAAATCCTAGATATATTTGAAATGTCCTAAATTATCCTTAAAAAGGTAAAAAAAATCATCTTCCTATATTTATCTTAAATTTTCATCAAAAGTGACTTGAAAGCCTTGAAAGGAATCTGAAATTATTGTTGTGAACTGTTGACTGAGGTAGTGTGAACGTACATGTATAAAGAGTCTTCCTCGCTGTACAGATTTCTTGCAAGATGAACACTGCAAGTCTTCAGTATTGTCAAAGTGGACACAAACTGTCAGAGACATTAAATTTGCATTTTTGAGTAACACTTAAATGATCAACTCAATCTGGTAAACCTCCTACTTTTTTCCCTCAAATTCCTACTTTTTCCTATTTTTTTCCTACTTTTTTGTATAGATTGCTCCTACTTTTTTCCTACTTTTTTATCATGGTAGAGTAGAAAGCCTGCCTATTGATTTTGGGGTCAGAAGGTCAAAGGTCAAGGTCACAAGACTCTGTTCCTTGAAAATGGTTTCCGCACAATAGCTCAATTACCTGTGGGTCTACAATGTTGGTACTTCACACATGGGTTGCCTATGACTCAAGGAGGATCCCTATTGATTTTGAGGTTCAAAGGTCAAAGGTCAAGGTCAAACACAATTCCTGTTCCTCGAAAATGCTGCCACGGGGGGTATAAGTCCCGTTAGGACAATTCTAGTTAACATTGGTCATTTCTTTTGAATAGTAAGTGACTGGCTTTCATATTTTGCCAGTTTGTGTCTCCTGACAAGACATTTCTTTTGATGCACACTTTGGTTTTAGACCTGCTTTCAAGATACTAGATTATTGTATTGATTTGCTGTGGTAAGGGGGTTATCCATATTTAACAAACATTTTTTTTCTCAACAGGAACAAAGCCAGAACATTTTGCCAAAATTGCATGGAAAAATCACAAACATTCCACAAATAATCCGTAAGTAAATATATTGTCATCATTGGTTCTGAATCAGTGAAAAATTCTTGTTTTTTCTAGTATTAGATAGCTATTGGTTAGTTTAATAGTTAAAAGTAAATGGGGTCCATAAGCGGAATGCAAACAGGTTTCTTTATGACAACTGCCATTAATATGACATTTTACCTACAGACAGGATTTTGTTAAGAACTAACATTTATCATATACCAAGTACGTTATACATTAGTTTTGCACTGTATGATACAGGCAAAATCAACTGACCGATATCAGACCGGCTGTGCAAAATTCTGTATCAGTATCAGCCCGGCCGTGCAAAAACCCATATCAGGCACTTCAGAATTCAACTCATCGTATGAAATTGAAGATCTCGCAACTTATTTGCTTCAAACAGTGCATGCTGCATCAGACAACATTTGTTTGTAAACAAATGAACGACCCATAAGACTGGTATGCCAAAAGAGTTTTCGATGGTTTAGCATATAGATTTTCATTTGCAAGTAGTACTCAGTTTGAAATGATGAACAGATTATAACATGGTAAAATTCATATCGCATATCATATCAGCCCTTGGGCAATATTAGACCTCGGGCTAAAGCCCTTGGCCTATTATTGAGCCCTTGAGCTTACATGATAAGTTATATGAATTTTACCATGTAATAATCTTTATATATAACACTACAGTTTCTGATACCAACAGTAACAATTTGGAGCAAATGTGAATTTTTAATAGAAAAATCATTCAATACAATGACATAAAATTACAATAAATATTAATGGTAATTAACATCTATGCTTTTGGGTTGTTTATTGACAAGATTAAAGATTGATATCTGTTAAACAATCAATGGCTTTGTATTCACCTGTAAAATTTTGTACACTGGAGTGTTGCAGTATTAGTGCCACCTTACAAAGAGATTTTTCAGAGCACATTTATTTGCTTTCAGTTATAAGGTCTACTTGAAATATAGGCTTGATATTATTATATCAAGGCTATATATAGGTATATATTAGGCTTGTCATTTTACAGTTGTGAGTTTTTGTTTTATGATGTGAAATTTTTTTTCCACCTTATTTCATTTCAGAGTTCATTTATATAATGAATTATTAGTGTCAGCCTTTGTTTTGCCATATAATTCAATTACACATGTGCTCTGTTGTATTTTTGTTGCATTGTCGTTTAATGTCCCAATTAAGAATCTTTCACTTATATGGAGACGTCACGGTGTTTCGATGAAGGGCAACAAATTTTTCCTATGCTCAGCACTTATGGCTGTAGAGCAGGGGGGGCTCATTAACGTGCCAACACCTACTATGACATGGGACCTTGGTTTTTACTATCTTAACCAAAAACAGGGACGGCCAACCCTGGACCTCTTGATTCGAAATCGAACATGCTAACCACTAGGCCCCACATGTGTGCTGTACATTTCTTGACTAAAAGACATGAATGTATGTCTGAATAAGTACAATGGGTCAGAAGATATGTTCAATAGAATATTTCACACTTTCACAATTTTTCACAATTTTTTCATTTTGAGAAAAAAAAAACAGATCTTAAATTGAAATATTGTAGGAGAAATATTTTGATATGGTTGTAGGTATTCCCAGTTTCAAGTTGAATATAGCTTGGAGCAGATCATGAAAGCACCAGAGATACACAATCCATTAACAAAACTGCAGTGCTGGTATGTATTTATGATTTTCAGTATACAGACAATTTTTCGCCTCTGTTTTATTTTCACCCATTTCGCCCTCATAGTCAGTGGGCAAATTAAAAAATGGACGAATCCAAAAATGGTAAATTCATTGAATAGAATTATGACGGGTGAAAATAACCCTGTATACAGTAATGTACAGAGTTTACTCCACTATTAAGGAAATAGAACATCATTTCTCTATATTTCAGTAGAGTGTGTTTTAGCTCTTATTTTCACCCCCTTTAAACAAGAGACTTAATTAGTCATATGGTTACGTTCACTTCAATGAAACACTCATACAGCATGTATATCAGAAGGGAATTTTGTAGACTTACCCAAGAAATAGACACCCTGGTCAAACGATATTATTTTCCTGCAGATTTTTTCAAATTATAAGGAATGCCCTGTCTTAGCAATTAAAAAAAAATCAATTCAAAAGTGAGCAGTGTCTTCCATTTTGAGATCAAGTTTTGATATTTGTTAATGCCATTGTATCCTGATATTCTACTGTCGCTGTTGCATTAAAAAAGTTGACAGTAGAAGATACCAAAAATCCAAAGGCAGATGAAACCATGGCCAAATAAAAAAGAGACAACACAAACAGCTATCAACACAACAAGACGTGTAAAACCGAGAAATAGAGTAACATGAACCCCATGAAAAACCAGGGGCAAGTTGGTGCTCCGAAAGGGTAAGCAACTCATGCTCCGCATGCTGCACCCGCCGCGTCACTATATTTCAAATCCGAGAAAATATCTCATTCAGTAATGGTTGTAATTGGTAAGAAAAGTTCGGAATTAGGTATGCGATAATGGGAACCACACCCCATCAACTGTCAAACTTAATATTTTATAATGATCACCTAGGTCATTGTGTCGACCGTAAAACTTTAATAGAATAACACAAGTCACATAAAAAAACCCATTGGGGGTGAGTTCAGGCTACGAAAGGCCATGTCGACCCGCTCCACGTGAAGCACCTGCCATGTAACCTTTATTTCGATTACGGGAAAATGTCTTATTCAACAAGTTATAAACGGCTAAAATGTCGGGACTAGGTGTATGGCAAGGGTAACAAATTGCCTCCTCATCTTGAAAATCAATGTTTATAACGATCAACCAGGTCTTTGTGTCAACCATGAAAAATCCCACTTGGGGGTGAGTTCGTGTTACGGAAGGTGTTTACACCCATCTCCACTTGTGGCAACCGCTGTGTAATCTTTATTTAGAATCCGAGAAAATGTCGGGACTAGGTGTATGGCAAGGGTAACAAATTGCCTCCTCATCTTGAAAATCAATGTTTATAACGATCAACCAGGTCTTTGTGTCAACCATAAAAAATCCCACTTGGGGGTGAGTTCGTGCTACGGAAGGTCTTGACACCCATCTCCACTTGTGGCAACCACTGTGTAACCTTTATTTAGAATCAGAGAAAATGTCTTATACGGTAAGTCATAAACGGTAAAAATGTCGGGACTAGGTGTATGGTAAGGATAACAAATTGCCACCTACTCTTTAAAATCGATATTTTATAAATATCAACCAGGTCGTGATGGCGACCGTTAAACTTCAATGGTAACACGTACCCCACTAAACACTGGGGATGAGTTCAGGTGCATATATTTGTAGCAACTAAGACAGTGTTCCAGAAGAAAATGTGTACCAAGTAAATATGTTATAGTGTGTTTAACAAGAGCTCTTTGTAAGAATTTATAATGCAGATAAATACTGTTCTTCACTCTCTCTTCATCTGTAAGAGTCTTTCAAATTGATCATGACTGATGTATTTAAAGATAACAGTCTATTTTTAGGCCCCTTGTCAAGTTTTTTTTTTTTGGTCTGTTTGCCTGTTTGTCCACAAAACTAACATTTTTTCTTGGTGTGTTATTCTGCCATTCTGTCTTCACATGACAACATTCAGGTATGGGAAGCATAAATGTGTTTCAAAATTTATGACTACTCATTTGTGAAATAAAAGAAAAGTTTTTGTTCAATTGCTTTTGCTTTACGTCACACTGGACAATCTTTCAGTCATATGTTGGTGGCAAGTTATACTGCTGGAGGAGAGAACCTGGTTTCTAATGTACACCAGAAAAGACCACCAGCCGTTTTCCGCAAGTAAACTGGCAAACTTCCTCACATAATTAACTTTGGTTCCAGCAGGGCTCGAGAAACCATGCTGACTAGAGGTGAGAGACAGTGATTTACAGTGCAATGTTCTAGCCATGGTAGAAAAATGATAAAGTCAATATCTGTACATCTTTTTTTCTCATCTACAGCCCAACTTCTGATGGATCAGCTGCAGCTATAGTGGTCAGCGAGGACTTTGTCAAAAAGCACAATTTACAAGACCAAGCAGTGGAGATATTGTCTATGGCTATGTGTACAGACTTGCCAAGCGTGTTCAAGGACAAAAGCTGCATAAAAATGGTGAATGTTTTTAAAAATGTCATATGTTATCTAATGAGGATAGGTTGACTGATTACTCTTTGTTTTTATGTTTTTGCCAAATAACTTTGACTTTGAGTGAAATAAACAGGAATTTACAACTGATGATTTCAAATTGCTTTCCATAGCTATGAGAATTCAACATTTAAGAGTTGATTAACTTATTTATGAATGAAAAAGGTGAGACCTTTGCAAAATTATTCCAAGAGTTGAAGGTTTGAGCAGTCAATAGTGAATGGTATTATAATGAGGCTTAGAATATTGTTAATCTCATTATTGTGTTGTATTGTTCAGGGTGAAATATTTCAAACTCTTAAACATTGTAATGTCTTTTTATAGGTTGGGTATGACATGACTCAAAGAGCAGCAAACCAAGTATTTGACAGAGCAGGTAAATACCAAGCAAATCATTTTATGAACTTTTTGACTTATGACTATAAATACTGAATGTGCCATACATGCAAAGTTCCACCAGGGATGAACCTACTTGCTGCTTTGGCATATTCATAAACTAACTGTATGATAAAGTTGATGTCAATTTGTTGATTATGGCAGAAGGTTTGGCCCTGACACAGTAGTGACCACCCTGTCAGCTGCACATTTGTCTAAAACTCACTGTGTCTGCTTCATAAATTGTAAACTAATAATAGTAGGGGGGTTGCAACTTTCCATGATTGTTGATCACTGTGAGAAAGTGTGTCACTTACTTGATTTTTTTTTCATGCCTTTAAAATTAAGGCCTCATATGGGGTTCTCATGAGATCCCTATTGTTCATATGCAAATTTTGACACATTGACGAAAAAGTCAGGTTTTTAGAGGTGGTTCCCTCCATTTCACCTTGTTTTACTAGCTTTGAAGTGGAACCGTACTATCCTTAGAATTTTGTTTCCATTGCTGGCATCATTCTTGTTGTCATGATTATCTTAATCTTCTTCTACATACTCTTAGCTCCTGTTTTATACATACAGTCAACTCCACATATAACGAGATCGCATGTAATGAGGTACTGGTTGTTACGAGGTGATTTCTATTCCCGGTGCACTTTCCATGCATTACTTTGTGAATGCGAATAACAAAGATCCGCTGTAACGAGGCAAATATCTTGCCCCCTTCAACCTCATTATATGTGGAGTTGACTGTATGTTGAAGAAAAAACACAACAGCATTATCATAAAGACACCAGTTTACACTTTGTACTTTTGTCACTTATCAAAAGCCAGTTCCTGGTTTTTCCTGTCTTTCAGAGATGACAGTAAAATCCTTCATTAGAGTTCATTGTTGCACTGTAAAAAGTTCTTACTGCTCAAAACCCATGACATGTATAGACAAAATTTAAAGCCCTAAACCATACTTTGTTGACCTCTCTGTATTAGTGAAAATGTTTTGAAATGAATATTGAATAATAAAAGCTGATTTCAACATCATCTCGCCCGTGAGTAGACAAAAATGTTTGATTGCTTTGTAACAATAAAAATTAATAAAATCTGTGGAAAAAAGTCCCATTGAGGTCTTTACTTTAAAGAGATGCTTCATTAGAAATATCTTTCTTTTGTAGGTGTCAAGAGAGACCAAGTTGATGTTGTTGAGTTGCATGATTGTTTCTCTTGTAATGAGCTGATAACCTATGAAGCCTTAGGCCTCTGTGGTCCTGGTAAGTTGTTGTTTACTGTAAATCTAGTTTTATGTCAGCTTTTTTGTTTGTATGGTTTTTATTAGCTCACCTGAGCCAAAGGCTCAAGTGAGCTATAGTCATAGCGCACCGTCCGTCGTCCGTCCGTCCATCTGTCCGTAAACTTTTCACATTTTCAACTTCTTCTTCAGAACCACTGCAGGGATTTTGATGAAACTTGGCAGGGTTGAAGTACTCATGGTCCCCTACAAGTGTTGTTGTTTTTTTGGTGGATCCACTCAGGGGTGGAAAAGGGGCGGGGCCAAAAAGGTCCAGATGGGTACCCTCATTTGAGAAACTTCTTCTTCAGATGGGCTGCATAGAATGAAAAACT
>JACSZP010009831.1:0-15576 GCA_016161895.1 Pinna nobilis
ATCTATATGGACTCTACACGCATACTTGTCCTTCTTTTTAATGTAATGTCACGTTTATGCTTGTAAGGATCATATATCTATTTGTACTCTACACGCATACTTGTGTCCTTCTTTTTTATGTAATGTCACGGTTATGCTTGCAAGGATCATATATTTGGACTATACACGCATACTTGTGTCCTTCTTTTTTATGTAATGTCACGGTTATGCTTGTACGGATAATATATCTATTTGGACTCTACACGCATACTTGTCCTTCTTTTTTATGTAATGTCACGTTTATGCTTGTAAGGATCATATATCTATTTGGACTATACACGCATACTTGTCCGTTTTTTATGTAATGTCACGTTTATGCTTGTAAGGATCATATATCTATATATCTATTTGGACTATACGTGCATACTTGTCCTTCTTTTTTTACGTAATGTCACGGTTATGCTTGTAAGAATCATATATCTATTTGGACTATACACGCATATATGTGTCCTTCTTTTCTGCGTTGATATCATCCATATTATGTCTGGTGATTCAGTCACACGGCGCCATTTCGTTTGAATACTAGAGGAGAAACGGTGTCTACAATGTGGTCTTACAACACCGTCCTACATCAACTAACTGGAAAACTTTTCCACATAATTTAAATGGACTGGAGTCTGGCGTCAACAAGTGAAAATAAACCTTTTATATGTAACTGCAGTCCTGTGATTTGGTTGGCAAAATCATACAGATACCCGCAAAAAAATAGACGTTGTTATGGTAAGTGATTGTTTGTAAACTTTTTTTTCCCGTAATCTGTTTCATTTTGCCAAGAAATTACAGGACTGTAGTTACAGTGAAAGGGTCTATACCCTTATGTAAAACTTGTGTACCTGTGTGTATGGTATGAAGTCAACTTGCAACACCACAAGTACGATAGTGAATTTAAAAACCTAGTTACTTGTTTCTAACCGTTCTACCAAATTTCTTTTGTGACGTGAATAACAATACATCTTAGAACGGCATTCATAGAATGGACCAATCTCATGTACCACGTGACCACGTGATACCCCATAACGTTTATCACAAACGGTGAAACAACGCACGTCTATGTAATCTGTTTTTTTTTTAAGTTAATATTTTATTTGTCCCAGACAAGTGAGTACCTATTGGGGGATGGGGTCCCAATGGGCTCTTACAGCTTGTGATAATGTAATATCCTTAAACTTGAATTGAAAAGGTGTCAAGTACCAGTGTAATTTGAGGTGGATAAATAGGTACATTTGCCATAATTTAGATCATATAAGTAACAGAAGAGTCTACATTGTAGATTACTTAACAGATGAGAGATAAGACATATTTTTTAGGGATAAACATTAAAATTATGCATTGCATGATAGAATAATAAACCCCTGACCTGTAAGATTGGGGTCAGGTTTGTGTCAAAATAGGAAACTTAAGACAGCTATGGGAATAAAACACTGCATATCTATAGAAATTTGTATTTACTAAACTCCTGTTTTATTAACCAATTTTATCTAAAATCTGTTAAGTAAAAGAATTATTTTTATATGTAGATAGGTTTCAATAGTATCAATTTTCCTGGAGTCACCTCCTCCCGTCGGCCACCCTGTGGTCCATGGAGAATATTCCATTCACAAACCAACCAAATTACCAACCCTATTTCCGCATAATGGTCTGGGAATTACGTTAACGTGCTAAATCGTTTTATTGCGTCATTACATCGATAGCAGAAACAATAGTCCCGCACAAACGTTAAAAAGTACCACGTGGTACATTAAATAGTTCCATTCTTTAAACAAAGGGATCGAAATTTAACGTCAACTTGAATTTGTAGAAGTTGCTTATTGATGCTTTTTATTTTTTAACACGTACCACAACTACTAGAAATAACGATATAGCTTCTTTACTCTTTGTCATTTGGGAAACTTTACGTCGAAATCTAACTAAGAATCTTTTAGTGAAGAAAAAAGAACTGTCGGTAAAATGCAATAGCTATTTATGCCAACATTTGATTAGCTGGTATTTCTAAAACGAGACAAAAAACAATAAATTCCTGTTCAAGTAAAGGCAATCAATTCCGTTTTTGCAGCAAGTCGTAAAATCGACATTAGATCATTGTTAAAGACGCTCTACCTAGAGAGAGCAACAAAGGATGATATATTTTGGTTTACGATTTCTTACTAAAATTCTCGTAATGTTCGAGGGCATTTTCTATATATAGATAACATAATATGTTTGTGCAAAGTGACGAGACCTTTCGATTAATAATCCCTTGATGGAACATTACCACTGACGTTTTGGAAATTACAGTAACAAACGGACAGAAGTGGACTGTATATTGCCCATTTCTTCCGTACATGATTTAACGATTGTTTGTTATTATTCAAGTACATACGTTCTTTTAGAAAATATTGTGAGAGAAAAATTTTCCTGCCGATGATCCAAAAACTTCATTCTATTCAAATTGATCTCCATTCCATACGATTAGCGTGCGGCTAATAATCTCTTTTGCAAATATATCTACATGTTATTGACATAGACATTCATATGCGCTCTTAATAATGTTTAACAATGTTGAAATATGTTTCGTGGATAGATAAGATATAGAATGCATATTACTCACCAAGCAAATATTACAATTGCAGTTGATTTGCACAAGACTCTTGTGTGTATGAGATCGAAGTAGGTATGTGGTCTTTTATGCATGGTATTGATGACGGCTGACTTTGCTCTGTCACAGAGAACTGTGATTTCCGGAAGTGACGTTGCATTACAGGAGATGATTTCCCGCAAAGCTGCTTCCGAATCAGAAAATCTTTGACGACAGGAATACCATCGGAAGCTTTCTGGAAAAATACTAAGAAGATATACAGTTGTTTTATATAAAGGAATAAACTGAATACAAAGTAGTAGATAAAAAAAACTTTTCTAATGATTCTATTTATTAAACTTGAGTTGGTTTAGAGCGAAATTTTCTTTTCTATGAAAAAAATCAAAAGGAATTGCCATCATAAGGGTTTAAATGCTTTGGCTTGGTACATATACCCTAGATTATTTTTTGCAGTTGATCCTTTACTGAATTAGCCAAAATTATTAATTCTACCGTCTACCGATATTCAAGATGTAATATGTAATTAATAGGGCTCACGGCAGATGTGACCGGTCAATAGGGGCGCTTACTCCTCCCAGGCACCTGATCCCATCCCTGGCGTATCCAGGGTCCGTGTTAACATAACTCCCCCTTCTTTGAATTCATTATAGGAATAATGAGATCGGTCACTTTTCATATACATGTATTTAATTCATATTGCTTTTGGTCTACGCAAACCAAATATTGAAAAAAATACTTACAAATAAGTTCCAAGTCCTAGCGTGGCGCTAGCAGACGTCACTATGGCCAGGTAGCGCCAGTTTCTGGTAATGAATGCTTCCAATAATAAGAGTACCACACCAGACGACCACAGACAGGCACACATGCATACATCTCTCCAATAGTGACCAACATGCTCCACAATGAGGACCAAGCTGGTAACAATAAAACCGCCTAGATGACGGTTCAAAGGATAGTTAATATATGTAATATGCTATGTTTATCTTAAATGAGAAAAATACATTTACTGTAAGAGTGTGCGCTAGAAATTGCAATAAGAATATCATACATCATAACTATCGGCAACATTCCAGGCGAGGTCGACTTTTCATGCCCTACGGACAAGACAGTAAAACCATAGTTCCCATGTCCCAGGAGATCAAGACAGTAAAACCCTAGGTCCCATGTCCCAGGAGATCAAAACAGTAAAACCCTTGGTCTCATGTCCCAGGAGATCTTGGATTCAAAACAAGCTGTTCGTTCACGACTCATCACTGCATAGTTCCATAATAACATCTTAAGAAAAGGTTTAAACACCTAAAGCTTGATGCGGCTAATATGTTAAAGCACTAATACAACAAAAATAAAATCATCGACCTCGCTCTCTCATCCTATCTTCTCGTGATAGATTCACTTAGAGCGCAGTACCTGTTACGTAATCTTAATTACAGCGCTTATAGTGTTACGATCAAACATGCAACATTTCATTAATCAATCGACATCTCTTTAGAAGAGTTTAATTGTAGGAAGACTTCCCGGCTCCTGAGAGAATTAACTTTGCCTGCCAAGAAATTGCATCTGGAGTTTCTAATTTTCTTTGATTATATACAGAACATCTTTGGTCTTTCAATATGTTTTGTTCCTACCACTTGTAATGAACTCACCTGCAAATATTCCGGTTAGGATCCTAAGTGAGAGGAATATAAACCACGTGTCGAATATGATAACACATCCATGGGAAAGAGACATTAATCCAAAGTTCACAAAAAGTGTCACTTTTCTTCCTGCAAGATCTCCTATGAAGCCACCGACGACTGCCCCGACCACAATGCCACAACATTGAGATAACCAGACATAACTAAAATAGTCCGCTCCATCTGTCTGGGACATCCACTGCATTTAGTATGAAAGAAAAATGAAAAAAGAAATTAAATGAGAGGTTGAACCTTTAACTATGTATAAAATGAATCTATAATATATAGTCTCAAACAGGCATTCCAAGACCCAGTTGTTCAGCTATTCGTTAAAGTTATTCTAGCTTTAAATATAACAATCCCATGTAAATTATAGTTGAAGAAACTCAGATATTGGTTAAATTTCCAAATGTAAAGATACATTTCAACCGCAATTCAATTTAACCACAGCAATTATATTGTTTAACAACATAATCTAACTGTGGGTCTGATACAATCATTGCCTATATTCAACTGCTGTTTAACATCTAATCAAAAATGAACAACTGAGACTAGGTAACATATTTGTATAGTATGAATATTTTTATCTAATAGGTATATACTACTGACAAAAGAAAATAACAAATATATCTTGTAAATATAGGGCAAGCAAGAACCTACAACCCCCCCCCCCCCAGAATGGGATCAGGTGCCAGGAGGAGTAAGCATTCCCAGTTGACCGATCACACTCACCATGGGATAACAGTTAAAGTCAAAAATGGAAAACGACTCAATAAGCATTATCTAACATCCACGTGAATATTTATTTCAGTGAAAAATTGAAATAGCAAGGAAGGGCAAAATAGTCGACCTTAAAATACGCGAAATAAAACACGTTGACATTTTTCGTGATATCATTGACATGTCAGCTTAATGCTAAGGGATTAATGTATTATACCTGAGGGACTATCCATGTGTTATGTGGACTGCCAGGTACACAACTGTTATTTCTCACTTCTGTTACATTTAATGGGTTTGAAGTATTGGCTTCTTTGTCGCTGTTTGTATGTGATGCCTCGCACACAGGTGGTGTTGTCTGATGTAATTGTAAAACATCCAAATACAGAAGTACGGTGACGGCCAGAACCTGAAGGAGTGTGGTTAGAAATAGAAGTCTCTTTTGGAAATAGCCAAACGGACGGATTTTCTCAAGGATGCACTCGAACGCATCAGCGCTGTCATCGCCTTTCATCATCTATTGCCATCAAGCCCCAGTATATCTCAACCTAGAATAAACTGTTAAATAAAATCGAACCATTAGACCTGAAAATACCTCCTTGCCTAGAAAAGAAATTTGTTGTAGATCTAAAATAAGTTGGAATATACTGTAAACAATACGGCAACATTTGAGAATGCCTACCAAGGATGTAATTGAATAAATTAGTCACAATGACATATAGAATGTAATGCAATACAATATGAATCGAAAACACAGGTAGGGATCGTCCTGACATAGGTTCGAATCCTAAGCAAGCTGCAACTGGCTGCTTCTGTCTTTCAGAACCGAGGTTCCGTGTCACAGTAGGTGTCGGATCGTTAAAGAATCCTCCCTGCCCTATAGCAATAAGTACTAAATGAGGATTGGCTACCTTTGTTGTCCTTCACTAGCACAGGTGATGTCTCCATAAAGGTTAAATGTTCTTGAGCGGTACTTAAAACAACAATGCAACCAACAACAGATTCCAATAAATTGTCCCCATATACGGTAAAATGATATGACGTGGTTATAGATCACAGTAACTTATAGAATGAGCCTTAATACGATGTAGCACGATTTAATATTCAACAATAATGTATTGTAAAGTGATGGGACATAGCAAGTGATTACAGTAATGTTGAATACTAATTTATAAATGTGTAATGCTATATGCTGAGTGAGACATTAAATAACTGTCTGAAACTACATTGAATATAACATACCCATAATCAATTTGTTATTGAAAATCACATTGCTCACTTTCAATGTTGCTTGATTGACGAAGGTTAAAATCTGATTTCTAAAAGCAGTTGAACAATTCGAGTTTTAGAAAATCCATTAAATGTGAAATTTCCATTTTCCGAGTAAAATTAAATGATATATGTATCAGGAAAAATAAACTATATATAATGTTATGCCCGAGAGGTGAATTACCAGTCGGTCTCAAAAACTTAATTCAGGAAAATTAGTTGATTAAGAAGAGGGATTCAATATCTTTAAAAAAAAATACGTTTATCAACACAATATGAAATTCATTAACATCATCACAAATTAGAATTGCTACTATATTGTTCTAATTTGATTGATAATTTGCTTATGTGGAGTCCATTGGCCGGAATTATGTGCCTTAATTGCTGATAACAAGTATATGGAATCAAAGGCATTTGTAAACGTCTTATCATCCGCTAACGAAGGTTGGGTTATCAGCACGCATATCATTACCTTCACACGTGAACACGTGTTAACAATTATTGTCAATTACCATCTATCTCAATAAACTAATGTTCAGTTCATGAGAACTCCTTGTGTTAAGTCTTCTGTGTTGAGGTCACATTTTGTAGTTTTTTTTTATCATTGTTGATGGTCAGTTTAGAAATTATGTTGTGGAAAAGCTCAAGGTCAGCCAAGGTTAAGGCACACATGTTGCATATGCAAATACTGAAATACCATTCTTTAAAGATAGAGTTTACTATTTGTAAATCAAATCCCTAATATATGTTATTAATTCTCACGTCTTTTTCCGAAAAATAACAACAGGACTCAGTCCTGGTTAAGTATTCATGACAAATGTAATGTGGACAAATTAAACAAATCTCATTACATTACAAGTGTGTAAGTGGATGGAAACCACGCATGTATATTGTACATCAGTGTACACTAGTGGCTATCTTGTAAGTTCCTTTATAAATCGCCCTATTTTTGTTTTATCAGTGTTCAACAGTCTCACAAGTCCCTTATTTCTTAAAATCAATTCTTTTTCTTACACGAACGTATTAGCACCTTTTTATGTTAAACCCATCGTTAGAAGTAACTACATGTACTTTTATATCAGAATTACTACATTTCAATATTTCTTTTGTTTCTTTCTTAACTGTATGCCTCTAACTAAAATGAATGCTCAGTTCCTTCCGAATTATGAAAGCTTCTAGTTCTTGTTGTTCAAAATACATTGTACATAATTTCAGTCTCTAGTTCCCATTATTATTGGAACTAGTACCTGTAGCGTCTAGGATCAATGATATGAGTGCCTCTAGTTCCCTGACAATTGGCATCAGCACCACATCTACTTCTGGTTGCTGTAATCTTTTGTTTTAGTTGAGAAGTTAATGTCAATTTTAATTTGATCATTGATATCATGAACTATGATTTCTATGAACCTTGATACGAGTATCTCAGACATTAAAAGAGCTCTAGAGTTATTATGTTCATATTAAGGATTTTTTAAGCATGATTATTTATTACCAGTACTTCTTCGTGGTCTAATTGTGACAAGTACCTGTTATCTGAAAAAATAATTTTCTTCAGTAAATTTTCTTAAATAATCATTCTCCCTTTGATTCCAGATAGGATTATTATCAGTGCCTCTTTCAATCCTGATTCATAACATTTTTTTAGGATCTATGTCATTGCCCCTCCATTTGTCGATCGCTTTACATCATGCAGTATATTATCAACTTTTTGTAGGTGCATGTACAAGTCATAAGTTGCCACAAGTAACAGTTGTTGATTTATCATCAAAAATTATTTCATTTACAATGGTAAAAAGATTAGCTCTTTTTATAACCGCAATGTACTGCTTCCCCGTATTTAGAATAAATTCACAATGTGTTGTGAGAGAGCCAATGATTCATTGATTGTTCTCTACCGTTTTATGACTGTTACAAGTATAATGGTTGCGATACATACTGCGAAAAGCTCTTAATTTAGTACTTCAAACTTCGGCACAAACTTCTGACAAAACTAAAGGGAAAATATATTTCTTACTTCACGCAAAAAACGAATGAAATTCAAGTATAAGTTTTCTCACCACAGAGACTGGAACCTTTCTTATTGTGATTGATTTAAGTTAATGGCCATGTTTACTGCACCCAAGTGTATGCTACTTTGTTTTGCTAGAGTTGTTGAAGACAATTTAAAATGTTACACGCTGTTAAAAGCAAATCTTGCTTTGTTTGGTTTGCCTACAAATAGAACTCAAACGACTAGTAGCTAACGGTATAAGTGTGCACATTCTCATTGAAGCCACTAATTTTGATGAAAATATCCTGTTTTCTTGTAAAAAAAATAGTTTTAATACTCCTGGAGAAGATGAATTTTTGGTGAAGTGCTTGATAAGCATTTCTCCCTTAGACTTACGAGGATAACTAGGTATTATAGATAGTGACGAATCCCTTATGAAAATGGACCACGCACAATTTTCTTCTTCATTGAAAATAAACAAAATAATTATAGAAAACAGTTTGATCGCATTTTCGCTGGACAATTTTTAACATGATATAAAAAATTCGAAATTGTCCTCAAACGATTTGAGAATACCAGAAATATTGAAGTAAAATGATGAAGTACTGAGGGATAGACAAATGAACCTACAGTATATTCAATTAAAATTTCTTTCCATTTTGACAAATATGCAATAATTTAAATGCAAAATGTACTTTCTAATATATCGCTAATGAGAACGACGTATACAAACACTATAATTATAAATATCAGTGCAAAACGTTTCATGGTATATTGGGCTTGACAGGGTATTTTGCAATGTACAAGATAAAATCTAATTATCTGAGCTTACAGACAAAGAGGATCATCATCATCGTCGTCATCGTCATCGTCGTCATCATCGTCATCATCATCATCATCATCATCATCATCATCATCATCGGTATCATTTTTCCATTATTGTCATTATGTTTATTTTATCATTTTTATTTTCTTCATCGTCTTTTTCATCGTGTGATCGTCGACATCCTCATTATTATCTTGATTCCTGATGGTACCCTATTAGCTTAGTATGCTTGTCAGCATTTGCCTTTGGCCACTACCAGTTTATGTGCTGAATATAAGTAAACATTTTACCTCTTGGTATCGCAATGTGTGTTTTTCGTGATTTAAAACTGCTTTCAGTTAAAATGTTCTTAAGAAGATTTATATTGAATGTTTAGCGAATGAATAAACTGGACTGAGTCTGTCGTAGTTTATCGATCTATAAGGTATCCATATGTGACATTTAGGTAATATTTACATCCTAAAATGTGTATTTGGCATCCTGCACAAGGGGTACCTATGCTTTGTCACATGACATGCTATGAATTTATAAGCTTATAATCTCTGGTTCGAATCTGCCCCGATGGATTCTAATGATTTACGAACATTTTCTAGCATACTTGCAGAAGGTCAGTGTTCTTTATCGACAGGGATTCTCCTCTGTCGCTAAAACTAGACAACTTATTAATGAAATAGTGAAAAAGCATGGAGTAACTTACCATTCGTAATTTGAAAACATAAAAAAATAGATATATAAATGAAATAAGAAATTCAACCTCAGAAAAATGAACTTCAGCAACCATTCATGTATTGAAGACATCTGTGAGTATCGTATACCGCATCTATATTTTTCTATTGTTATTTTTATAATTATTTAGGTGATTTACTCTGAGTTTTATTTCAATGTTTACAGTAAAAATGAACACTGGACATTTAGGAGTAGACATCCCTTGTCGATCAATCACACACACCGTGAGCCATCAGTCATTTAAAATTACATAGGTAAAGAATGAATCCCAGTTGCAAAAGGTCCCCCTTGTCGCATACCTAATCCCGACCTCCCCTTTTCTCGTTTATGACCATCATCGATTGTGACATTTTTGTATTCGAAAACTGTGACACGGCGGGTGCCGCGCGCGGAGCAGGATTTGCTTACCCTTCCGGAGCACCTGAACTCACCCCTAAGTTTTAGAAGGGGGTTCGTGTTACTTTATTTTTCGGTTTTACACGTCTTGTTGTGTTAACAGCTATTTGTGATGTCTCTTTTTTGTTTGGCCATGATTTCGCCTGCCTTTGGATTTTTGAATGATTGATTCCCCCTTGGTATCTTCTACAGTCAACTTTTTCAACAACAAAATGTTCATTCTCAAACAGGGTCACATATTGAATCGTTTATCTCGAACACTTGGATACAAACTACTTGTGCCTAAAAACACCTGTAGTGTTCACATCTTTCAGGGCAAACTCCTATTCATCTTCAATTGGTGCTTTGATGTTCATTTGATTTATCAAAAAACATAAAGTATTTACTTATGAGTGAGATTGTAAACAAGCAGTTTGCTCTAACAAGCAAACGGCACTGACCCCGAGCACAACCCTCTCTCTCTCATAAATTTGATGAAATATTCTTATCCAATGTTCGTCACGTGATTCTGAGACAGACAATAGACCGTAGTCAATATGAATGACTGAACAGGTTTCATGTAGACAAATTGCATTGATTTACTAGATAATAAATAGAGTAAGAGCATTGTTACTTACGTCCCTCGCAATAAAAAATCAAGGACGTTCTGATTATTTATGGAAGGATGAAAGCAATAATGTTACTGGCGACGAGAAGCACAGACGATAACTATGATTTGTGACTTTCAGAAAGACTACATAATCATCAGCATGTATAGGGAGCTGGTTGCACTGAGTGATCAGAACAGACGACTCAATTTGGTAAAAGCAGACGACAGACCAAACAGCAATCAAAACAGAGACACAGCAAACAACAGTAATGCCAAATTATGATTGGCCCATTGTTTTGTTTGCTATCCAACTATTGTACGATTTAAATTCGTTGGAGGTATATAACATAACTCCTATACGGAACGCAATCAAAGAGATAGGGAAACACGGTCCCCTAGACGCACCAAAGGTGCTTAGGGGGAATAAGTATCTCTTGTCAACCGGTCACACCAATCGTGAGCCCTATACATGTATATTGATCGGTTAAACGGAGTAATCCGTAGTCAAAATCAACGTGTAAAGGACGGTCTAACAGCCGAAAAAATACATTTTGATGAAGAGGTCATTGATTAAATGAGAACAAATCATAGCAGAAGAGTATAAGTACCTAAACGTTTGTTGATATGTTAAATGACTTATTGGTATTTAAGAAATAACAGAAACTGAGTGGGCAGACGGCAGAAGCGATGACGGAAACAATACACAGATGATGGCGACTGCTGTTATGTTTTTTTATTTATCGACTAGATGAGGACTGACACAAGTCGTTCATCCTACACATTAACTTTTAGATACCATTACCATGATTTATCAAACTGACATTTTATAAATGTCATGATAATAAACATGTCAACAGTGGAGCAACAGATGTATAAAGATCGATACTAATATTGGATCTGAGTAATTTGTTCGCTGGTTCATGAATTTGTCAATGCTTCATATAAACATATAATATATTTATTTCTTTATCTTAGGGTCATCTTCATTTGCACGAGCATGCGATTTGTACTTGCCTGAGGAAAAGTACCTGCCAACAGCGTAATGCATTGTTCAATATCTATGAAGAGTAACACATCGACGATTGTTTGTTGGAGAAATAACTTGCATGTAAACATGAATGAGCTCCACATTGACACAAATTGGTTGTATGTTCCCTGGATAGTTGAACGCAGAAACATGCCACAGAAAGGGAACTAACGAAGTCAAATGCTGTAATACAGAGATAAGGTCGTATTTCTAGAATAACATACGCTATTTTGCTTCGTCCTAATTATTGGCAGTACAGACACTAAGCTTTCGGTTATGTTTGTAGCACCTCGGAGTACCAGAATGTTGAAGCATGTACACGTAAAAGTTTGTTCCTAAAGTTATATTGAGAGACATCATGTTGAAATTTTATTTCATTCAGAAACTCTTTTCCGGGAAATTTATGAGCAGTAAATTTTAAAGTCAGTTTTTCAATATATTGAGTTTCAGTAATTTCTAGACCCTAACGCCAAAGAAAAGTTAATAAAATTAACATCAAATTTGATACGCAGTGTTGAAGGAATGACAGGACGTCAATATTTCTTAGAACAATAAAAATCGCTTTCTAGCGAAACGATACAGTTGTCAAATTCTGTTATAATCAAGAGTTAGAAATGGTTTATATTTTCATTTTGATGCCCTGTCTGTGATTGTGTTGCTAAAGAAAGGCATGCTGTTGATGTTTGGATTCGGGATGGCGAAATAACTCAGGGATAGAATCTAAGTATAGACATTTTGTTTATTCATTGCTCAAGACATATTTTCTTATTCTTATGGCTTATCTGGAAAACACGTCACTCTCTACAAAGTCTACTCTACATAGTTTAACTCCCCTTACATATCTTTTCAAAATTTTAAAAGTCTTTTGTATTAAAAATATGTAATTTTCAGTTTAATTTTTGGATGTATATTCTGTGAAAAATAAATATAAGACCCTATATAAGGCCATGTATCAAGAATTTTGTAAATATTCATACTTGCTTTATATAGAATACAGATAAACACAGTGCGCTTCATATGTTTGAATAATAAAATCATTGTATTGTGAACACACAGTAGAGATACATTTTATACATACATCTGCTCCTGTCAGAGCTGGTGACATACTAGAGCTGAGTACAGCTTATGCGTTTGGGTCTCTTTTTGTGACAGCACCGTATTATTCTATCGTAGATAAGCTAGTTATTGTAACTGGTCTGACTTCGAGTGAAACCAGGAAGCCGATGGTTTGAACCTCGTTTGGGGCATCTGCCTTTTCCTGCCCCCTTAGGATGATACATAAAGATCAATGAACCCGTGAGGCTTTCGGGACCATACCGTTATACGTCCCTACCTGCTTAATGGTCCTAACTGCACACCATTAACCAATGTTTGAAGCGTTTGCTCGGAATTCGGTGACGTCTCCATAGAAGTGAAAGATTCTTGAGTGGGATTTTAAACACCAACACAACAGCCGTCCTTCAATGCTTATAAAATAAATATTTTATTGAATATTGAAATTTTGACGTAAGTCCAAGACTGTTCGATGATACTGGAGCCTATACAGTCAGCTTTATCTTCAAATACATCATTTATAATCAAATGGTACCAATTCTCTGGTCACATAACAATAATATATTGGAATACTAAACACATGGCCTGTTAGTTATTTTCCCCCAGATGTACATACTGACAGTTTGATAGCATGTAATTTCGTAGTATATAGACAGCATGTGCTTTGTCATATCTCGATTCATGTCTACGTGTGGGGAAAACATAATTACTATTAAAAGAAAATTTGTCTATCGTAAATAAATTTGTTTAAAGAATCTGATATGAGACTATAAAATGCATAAACTATAAAACAGAAATAAGAGTGGGGTCACGGGTTTTTATATGCAAGATGATTTGATAGAAGGAACGAAAGCGGCTTCAATTCCATTTGATGTTCTTTGGATAAAACAATTAACATTCTCATCAAACATTACCATATAACATGTCTGCAAAGATCGCCCCAGTAAATATGTTAAATGACAGAGCCAAGTCATCATTTGTATATAAAGTTAGAGTGAAATTCGGTTAAACCAAAACACACACGTGGACCTCTAGATATTCGGAGAGGAGATCAAGTGTGATGGATGAGGGAGTATCTCCTGTCGACCCTGTGGCACGGTCAACCTCGCCGTGAGCAGAGCAGTTACACATGCAGATATGGTAAGATGAAAATAAACCTATACATATTACTTTTCTTACCCATTGTGGAAATTTTGACAAATTCAGTAATAAGATAAGTCATCTTAGGGATTATTTCATGCTATGATTAAAGATAACTGTTGGTTAGGATTTGTATATCTAAAAGAAATCACACGATTTTATGGCTACTGTATAAAGCTGACATTGTAGAAATTGCATACAATTAAATCAAGCCTCAACCACTTTGCAATAATTTCCTAATACTATCCCTACAAAGAAAAATATGAGCATTGTAGCGATGATAAACCTACCTTTGTGTGTAAATATCCTCCACTATCCTTTCAGAGAGATCTACGATTTATATTCACTGCCCTACCTATGATAATCGAAGTTTAGTAGGAGTATACTATTGTATTTCGATAAGCACATCATGGGTTGCTGACATTACGACCAGCAGTATGGTTATGATTAAGTCTTTACGTAGCGGTGCCGATACTCAATATTATCTTACAACTATGACGTAACGCTATCTCATCGAGTCACTCGTAGGCACAACTGATCAATATTCGAACAAAGCCATTCTCGAGATGTTTTCCTTCTTGCATCGTGAATGAAAACACACGGTTTACACAGACATTCAAATTAGTTAATTCTACTGGATAAAACCACACATAAAGATAATAATTTGTGTAAGTAGGCCTACAAAATAACGATTGATATATCATTTCCATGAACATCAAACGCACACATGGTTCAAGTAGGAAATTGTACATTGAGATATAAGTAACCGATAAAGCAACAGGAATTTATCTTCCTACATCTCATTATCAAAGGAATTGACAGTACATTTTTTTCAACCTCTATTATAGGAACATGTGCATGCTTTGACTATTTCCTATCCTGAAAGTCAATGATCCATTATTTATGTTATTATAAATGTTCCACAAAGCCTCTTTCCAAGTTATTAACGTCTATTTTGTCAGCAATTAAGGATGGGCTTCGAAACTATTGTGATACTTGCTACTCAAGGGGTGGTGTGAATCAGATGTGGATTCTTAAAAATTCTAAAGATCTTTTGGAGAACATACAATCTAAATCCCTCTCTTCATGTAAGAGCATTAAAAAAATTTGACTTTTCAACTCTTTATACAACTATTCCCCATTCTAAACTCAAAGAGAAATTAAAATAATTAGTTCAGCTTTGTTTTGTCAAGAAGAATGGTGAACAGAGATACAAGTATCTCGTACTAGGCAAGGATAAACCTTACTTTGTATAAAACCACTCTGATTCTAACAAAAAGATTTCAGAAAATGACATCATCAGAATGCTTGAGTTTTTGATTGACAATATATTTGTTGTGTTTGGTGGGCGGGATTTCTAAAAGACCGTGGGTATTCCGAAAGGCACGAATTGCGCCCCCTTCTTGCGGACTTGTTTCTTTATTGGTATGAGGCCGACTTCATAAGGGACTTCTAAGGAATAATAACTTAGATAAGAACTTAATAAGAACTTAGCCCGGTCCTTTAGCTGCACGTTCCGCTATATAGATGACGTTATTTCATTAAATAATACTAAG
>JACSZP010009836.1:0-12163 GCA_016161895.1 Pinna nobilis
TTTGGTAAAATTGTAAAGTTTTAACCTAGGACAGACCGTGAAAAATATATATAACACTTAAAAAGTTTTAATTATGACAAAAAGAGCGAAAGTTGTAGACCATACAACTTTAATGACTTAGGTTGGATGTGACCTGGGTTTGTACCCAGGACCTCCCACACATAAGGCAAACACCTTGATCACCAGACTAAAATGGAAGTTCACAACCTCTCAAAGTAAAACTACCCATATGAAATATAGTATAAACTGAGTTTGGTTGACAAGGTCCTTGGTAGATACATGTATATAAATGTACCAAGAATTAGAGTCCAGCTCTCTGATATGATTAGATCGAACCAGACAGTAATCAATAGGTGGTACTGTACTTATTAATGTACAAGTAGCAGTATATGTATAACAGATATACAGTGTTCTCCCCAGAAAGTTTTGATAGCGTGGTGGTTCTAAAGTGTGTATTAAACCTAAAGAGGAAGGAGTATACATGTACATGTAAATTGCCCAACATGACTGGTAGATTATAGCATCGTTAACCATTAAGATGGATTATGAATAATATATGTATGTAAATTAACCTGTAAATCACTCTAACAATGTCAATAGTTGCTAGATATCTTAATGAAATAGGGTGGTGGTAGAGAAAAATATAGTGGAGGTAATTCAGATGTTGAGGTGGTAGAGAAAAAATAGCGTGGTATTACCACTGTGCTATATGGGCCTGGGGAGAACACTGAATATAGATTAATATGTCTGAGTAGGTTCTCTTCTTTTGTATGTGTGTGTGTGTGTAATACATTCTGCTTTCTTGCAGGTGTATATACATTGCATATATACAATTGATATTCATAAATATTGGCATATACCAGGTAATGGTGATATTAGTATTGTGGTAAAGTTTAATCCAATCATTTTCATCTGAGTTTTTAAAAATTGACAAACCAAATACTGTGTCAAGGTGTAGGATGGCTGTACCAGTATTTATACTCAAAATAGAGTTATTCCCCTTTGTATTACATTGATGTCTGCCTGTCTCTGACTTTATGATTAAGCTCTTCATTGGTTCCAGCGTTTTATGCAAATATTGCAAAGCTGTCTAACACTGGTCTTACAGCTTTAAGAAATAGAAATTAAAGACCATGAAACAAATATTCTGTGACTCAATTTAGTTCTAAGCCCCCCCCCCCCCCAATGTACTTAAGTCATTTTGAACACAATTTTAATCAAAATAAGTTTAACCAAAAATACAAAAAGTGGAAAATTAAAAAACAAAAGGATCAAACCAAAGATTTACAAAGGTACATATATATGTCTGAATGTATTGAAATTTGTATATACTACAATGTGTATATGTACACATACATGCACATGTACATGTCTAATGTGTGTGCTTTGCAGATCTGCAATGTTGTCTTTTCATCATACACATGTTATTAAGTTTATTTCATCATTTGCTAAACTGTTGTTTAAATAAGTTTTCTTTTGTTTTTGTTACCAGGTGGCCAATACCAGACAGGATCATGAGAGTTTTTGTAATACATCAAAAGAAACATTTCTTGAAGCTGTGGACAAACTATATGCGAAGTACTTCAGTGGTGTGTACAATTACAAGGAATTACCAACACATCCGTAGTAAAAACTTGCTTGCACTAGGAGCATCATCTTTAGAATTTAAATTACCTGATAAATTATTATGTTGTTCTGATTGGCAAAAAAGTTCAGACATATCATGTTTTTGTCCTAAATTCCTTATTTATAGAAGACTAAGTGGAATTACATCTACTCATAAATCTGATACAGAGCCAGAGCAGACTTTGAAGGAAGTGTGTGGAGATTTGCTTGATCAGTGTAGAGAGCGTGATAAGTCACTTTACTCTGTGACAGAGGCAGAAGCAGAAAAGCGTATTCAGGTTTTTTTGGAGGCTGGGTTCCCAATGAACAATGCACGTCAGGTTGTAACCCAGTCCCCTTATCTGCTAAAAAGCAAGAATTTTTATGTAATAACACAGCTGCTGATAGATCATGGATTTAGCTGGCGAATTATTTCCAGAATTTACCAGCGATTCAGTAGAGTCCTTGACATCGATAGTGACAGATTAAGCCTTACCATTGGCTGCTTACGGGGGATACTGTCAAATGAACAGAAGTTACATAATGCGATCATTAACAATCCAGGAATACTCTCAGCTGATGAAAAACACATCACAAAAAGAACTGCTGCTCTGAAGGAACTGTTCAAATCCAAAGATTCAGTAAGTCTGATTGTCAAATGTCCATCTGTCATGTTTGACGAATGGACAGAAATTCAGGAGAAGTTTGATTATGTGTTTCTAAATATGGGTATAACCCAACGACAGATGATGTACAGTTCCATATTCGAGCACTCTCTCCATCACATTCAGTGTCGACATGTTTATCTTCTCAGAGCCGGACTCTTCAAAAAAGTGAAAAAACAGAAAGGGGAAATGAACAGGAATCCCCTGTTAGAAGACATATTGGATACAAGTGATAAGGCATTTGCTAAGAAATTTGGAAACATGACAGAAACTGACTATAAAACGTTTTGTAAATACTTTGAAATTGAGAAAAGGGAGATCAACCATAGATATCGTGATTCAGCTGAAGATTCAGATTATGAATCAGATGATTCCGAAGTTGAGTGATTTGTACCGTATTGGAAATACTTTAGTAAGACCTCGGGCAACATTGTTATACTTCATATGGCTATGTGAGTCAAGAACAAAGAAATAATTTAAGTTTTGAAATAGATAAATGATACACAATACATGTTTTTCTTTTTTATTTTCAGTATGAAAAATTTCTATTTTATGTATGATTTCATCCTGAAGTTCTGAGAATATGATTTATTACAATACCGTACCCAAAATTTAAGTGGATGCCAAATTGTTTTTGTTGACAACTTAAAAGAATACATGTATTACAGAAATAAAAAAGAATTCACATCTTTTAAGTTTGAATTTGAAATACACAGTAAAATGCAATAAATGCTTTCTTTGTATTCCTAACAAAATTAAAAATTTTGGAAAGGCAAATGAACTGAAATCGAATTTTAAAGTTTTAGACATGTGGCTGGGCACCATAAAACTTCAGAATTTACTTAAATCTGAGAATCTAGTCTCTCAGACAATCAGAATTCAGGATGAGCTGGATTTTATAAGCTTTTCAGACTGAAGTAAATTCAAAAGTTTTATGGTACCCAGCACTGGATCTGAAGAGACTGAAGTGCATTTTCATGAATAAAATTATTTTGTAAAACTTCAACATGTTACGTATGTTTTCAGGTTGACATTTGGAGGATTTCATTTGCGATGAATAGTTATTTTTCTGTGTCCATTCTGTGAAAGTTTGTTGTTTGTTAACATTTATTGTATTTTCGTTGTGCAAAGAAAAGTACATGAATCAGAATGTAGCAAAGTCTTCTGACATGGACTAACTTGTTTAATGTGTGTCTGTTTAGAAACTTCAATAAATGCGAAATTATGTGTCTTTTTACTGCCTTGGGATATCCATTCCTGGTTTACATTACTTAAACCACAATTTCATGCAGTTCGTAAATGCAAAACACATTCAATTCCAAAAGTCAGCCTGATATATATAGTATCACATAAGACATTTCCTTTGACCAATTCAAAATGATGCGTGATTCCCATATCTTTTGGTTATATCATTTTGTGAAATCCACTTATCTTAAATTCTTATATATTGAAGTCCCTCTTAATTTGAAACGATTTTTATTTCCAGGCTTAGTTATATTATTAACATTTTAACCAAGTTTTATGTTAAAACCTTACGTGTGTGAAAGAAAGATGACCCCCCTCAATTTCAATGTATCTGGGTTAGACTGTATTTTAAGAATAGTATCTGAATTCAAAACATTATCAAGTGCTGTAAAATTGTATTGCAGACGACAATCAATCAAGATAAAAAAAAATAAAATAAAATCACCATCAGATTTCCATGTGATTCTTATAAAGACAACGTTTGATCATGTAGAGTATTTTACTGTAGAAAAATCGTATGTTAAAAAGCTATAATTGAAATGATCAAGTGCTGTAAAACTGTATTGCAGACGGCAATCAATCAAGATAAAAAAATGAAATAAATAAAAATCACCATCAGCTTTCCATGTGATCACTTATAAAGACAACGTTTGAACATGTAGAGTATTTTACTGTAGAAAAATCGTATGTTAAAAAGCCATAATTGAAATGCCAAAATCAAATTACAAACCATTTAGATAAATGTGTGTGATATGTCAATCTCGAGTAAACACGTCTAGGCAGCAAGACCGAATGTTTTGGTGCGGGAATCTTTTACTTACTTGTTGAAACAATATACATGAATAAACTATTTCTGAAAAAAGAGATGGGGATCTTATCTTAAGAAGACATTTCTTTTTTTTCAGGTATTCATCGTATAATGTAAAATATCATATAATTTGCATAACATTTTACATGTATAGTCATGCAAGTAGTATTTTTGTAAATACATGTAGTCGCGTTATACATCACAATCTCTGTGAATTCGTTCCGTTCTTATATTTACAGTTATCCCGTAGGTTTCTGACATAATTGCAGTTAAATGTTGATATAGATCTACTAACACCATGGATTTTCTTTTATTAGAAAACGTTGCAATACTTGTAGTGCCTTTTGATAGCAACACTAATCACGCCTCGTCATTTCGGGGAGGATTTTTGTGTTGTCAATGTTTCTGCTTAAATTAAAACATCCATAGACACTTGCAATGTAGCTGCGTCCTGTAACTTTGGTTATCAAAATGATACAGATTCCCGAAAATGACGCCAAGAAACAACCAGCTACTAAATCGGCGTCTATATCCTTGCTGGTATCCGTATCATATTGCTAACAAAGTTAGTGGACCGCAGTTACATGTATATGTACAGTGAAAGGGTCTATAAAGTAGCGCCAACAACAGGTAGAAATGGAAGTATATGGATCATCACTTTTAAAAGATATGACTTGTAAATACTAATATATCATAATCTATCTTATCAAAAATCCGTTAATTTCAGAATACCACTTGGTCACCGTTCTAGATGGAAAGTCGCTCATTTGGATCCATACTTTATCTCCAGCTTTCAGTGTTAGTACACATGAACCCGTTCCGTAGCCATGTACCGAGTTTGAGGACGAGGCTATCACTTGGCGCCTCATAGCGCTATTTTGAAAAATGTCAACTCTGACGGAACAACCAGGATACGATCCAATAGTCACAGTCAAGAAATATGGCCCTGGTTCAACACAAGTAAAGGTCCCAGAGTACTTATCATAGTCACCGTGACTGTTTGTAATGACTTTGTTGAATATAATTGTTTGTCCAACCCTTATTTCTCGTAAATCTCTGTCCAACGTGGCTGAAAAGTGTCTCGGTTGGGCCAGGTGAAGAGTGTGAGAACCACCATGCTGTAAAGAAATGATCATGGTATCAACATTCTGGACATATATAGGACAAACATGGACCTGGGTTAAACTGAAAGTGGGATCAGGTGTCATGGAGGAGTGAGCAGTCACACGAGTCCACAGTTAAACATTAAATTAAATGAGGAATGAATTGTCACCACAATCGATGAATACCATTCAAGGACCACTAGCCAACAAATTGTTCCAGGGTCACAAATATATTACCAAATGAATTCACTTAACGACGAATATTTGCTGCAATCTTATGTGTTTTGGTAAATGGTCAATTAGTACAGAACACCCCAAATATAATATATTTTCACAAAGCATGGGTTGTTTTACTAACTTATTTCAGATATACCATCTTTGATAATGCCAGGATTAACCGTAGGGAACGTGAAATATGGATCATCCCTGATGTAAATCTTCACTTTTTCATAATAATCATCATCACAATTTAAAAGCATGTGTATGCATCACAATAATTAAAAAGTCTACGTACCCCAGATTTATACCGGAAGACAGGGTTTACAATATGCTTGTATGATCGTCTCATTCTAATTCCAGTTGCTATAGCGATGGCTCCCGATACCGGACAATCTTGTCAAACAATTTGATGGATAATTTATGATCGATAACTAAAGTTGTCGCGAGAAGTCTTGAAATTGCATGCATCGGAAATATGTATTCCAATTGCACAAGTTTCACATATTCAATTTCCTTTCTTCAGAACTCTATAATTTATATCCCTTTAAAATAATTAAAAACCTCTCGACATCCAACAATGAAATATAGGAGACATTATATATTGGAGAGTATTCATGTACGTCGAATTGTATTGAATATTTACAGTGATTGGGCACAAATTTGAACGAACAAATAAGAACTCAAAAGACGCAAATAGTTATTCAATGCTCTGTATCCCGTCTATTAAAGTTTCACTTAATATATTATCAACATTGAAATCCATGCACACAGAACCAACAAAAGTTAATCGATCGATACTCAATAGCTTTATAATTCTGTTTTATTTTGATGGACAAATTGCATGCATGAAACACAAATTACTTCTGATGTATTATCAGAAAGGCCATTTAAGAAATTCACACTCTGCGAAAGACCGAGAGTTTTTCATTGTGTAGATGTATAGACTCATTTTACATGAATATGACGTATCACGTAGCATACAAGTATATCAGGCTACAATAGAGGTATATTGAAAATAAGGTCGCGAAATTATGCGACGTGTTTTGTTGCTTTTCTCTTATCCACAGTCTGTCATGAAAGGAGTTTGTTTGCCCAATTCCTATAACTATCTTGTTCCATAGATTTATTAATCCAATTGTTGATAGATTTACGCACTATATAACATATAGGCCTACAACATATAATACATAGCATTCAATCAGAAACAAGCAGACTGAAAGAAATAGGTATCAGCAATAATGTATTTAAAATTCAAATAATACGCTAAGTAAAAGTTAAGAAGTACCAATAGATATTCGTAACCCCTCAACATACTATAAAAAAGGCAAAGAAAACGGACATCGGGCAATGTCAAATCTTTAATAAGGAACGCAAAATAATTGGACAGACACGTAGGACCAGGTGCTTAGAAAGAGTATGCATCCCCTGTCGACCGGCCACACCCTTCGGAAGTCTTATATCCTGATCTGGTTAATCAGTGAGTTAAGAACGGCCTAACGATTAGTATGAAACACCTCAGACAGGATTCGAGTCCATGACAGGTTGAGAATAAAAAAAGTTTCAGTATAGGAAACCATTGCGATCTATGTATGGAAGGTGACCAGATGTCTGCAAGGGGATAGCGACCCCAGCCAGTGTGCTTAACCCGTCGTAAATGTTATTTTGAAACCAATTGAATTAAAATCAATAATTAAATATGAGTTTGTACTTCATTTCTTAAGTGCTTTACATAGCAAATATTTGCCGTTGTTTTTTTCTCTTGTGTTTAATGTTCTTTTAACATTATCACAGTTCTATCCCTACGACATCCGAGTGATACTCTATAAATTTTGACCTAATTCAAGACTATCCCCTGCAGCGAGGTATCTTGGACATACAAATAAATTTTGAGAAGCACCACGGAATATTAAAAAAATATAAATCCTAGTAAATATTACAAGTATACGGTAGAATTAGATGGGACCAGGTGTCCGGAAGGAGTCAGCATCACCTATTGTCATATCATACCCGTCGCAAATGTTCCATGGAAACCCTGCGAGTTCGGTAAAATGTCGATTTTTTGTTGAAAATGCCTCGTGCTTCTAATGTCACTAGCAAAGGGTACTCAGAACCAAATGGCCGTGCTAAAAGTATCGTCATTCAACACCTTCGAAAGAGGGCCAAATAAAACCTACCCATGGCCTTGGGTATCTGGTTTCACACTGAATCGAAGGACAAGAAGAAAGTAAAACAGTAATATCAAAACTGGGACTCCAGTCCTTTTCTTGGCGGGTGTGACCGGTCGACAGGGGATGCTTTCTCCTCCTAGTCACCTGATCCCACCTCTTGCGTATCCGGGGGTCCGTGTCTGCCCAACTCCTTATTTTGCAATTTTCGTAGAAATTATGAGATTAATCACTGTTCGTTGCCTTTAATTTTTTTTATTTGTAGATGGGCGCAATACCACAAAAACTCGACCTTGTTTTTAGATTATTTTATAACAAAACTTTATTTTTGTTCCTTTGATTACAATTGTAAATTTCTTTTTTTTTTCAATTGATTACTAGTCCAACCTGCCCTAACGACCCACCGAATTTAAAGGACTTCCTAGACTATATACCTGTAATCTAAATTTATTATTCCCAAAATTGCTTTTTTTAAAAATATAAATCCCCTGGATTAAGAGACCGCCTGGCATATTTGACTTTTTTGCTCAATATCTTGTGCGGTCTCTTTTCACAGGTTAGACTGCATAGAGCCACGTATTTTCATGAGTCAGCATTATAATCATACATTCGTAAACTTGCCACCAACGAACAATTTTTAATCGCGACGACTTCATTCTAAAACTTTATAGATCACTTGGGTGATTGAACTTCACACTCTGTTCATGAACATGAAAGGCTATTATAAACTTGATTTAAAATTGGATTTAAGATCTTAGATTTAAGTTGTGAATACTATTGATTGACATGTACACGTATATGTATTTTCATTTCAATTGGTGATTGTTATATTCATTATGTTACTTTTCAAGGACGGACGTACCTGTTGTCCAGTTTTATTAACCTTTCACTACGAATTTACACAGGTAAAGAAAAAACGATATATGAGATTGGTGGGATAAGAAAAGAAAGAAGCGATGGTCTGTCAAATCATTACAAAAATCATCAAACAGTTATACATCTCGATAAAAGAAGAATGTTCCAATTTATGCTGGTTGTCAAGTATTGAACTTAGAATCTAAACGGATAACTAAGCGGTTAAAGCAAGCAATAATTGTTCCTTCATTTCATATCAGAGAAGAACACTATATCAGATATCTGTATATATTTGTTATGATATTCATGTAGTTATGAAGAGAAAATGCAATCTTAATACTCCAGAACCGTTCATTGTTCCGATGGGAAAGTAACCCTGTTGCTTAATTTCCGATTCAATACACATATGTAATACATGCGTCTTACTATTGAGCGTGATAGAGAAATGATAATTCCTAACATGTCAATAAAACTCAATATTCTCTGATGTAGAAGGGAATGTCTTGGTATGAAAATACTTTAGTATGCCGAAAATATAGAAATTGGATAGTCTGTATCGATTATGACGATCATTCGTTTCCTAAATATTTCATCTGAATTTGCATGACGTGGTGGATGTAGCTGGTCAGTATGGGGAAGCGTACTACTCCGTGGCACCTGATCCCACCTGGGTTTCCAGAGGTTCTTGTTTGTCCAATATTCATTTGTACATTGTATCCTGATTCTACTGGCGATTAATACCTTGGTTATATTATACAGCATTATTATTATAACAATAGATGACTATATATTCTTTGGGCATTTATCTCTAGGTTTCCCATACAGGTTCACTAACAACGCAATATGTTAGCCTGTTGAAGGGTACAATTTTTATGACATATATTATGTCATATATTTTCGACAAGATTTTTACAGGCATGTTTTATATGCATCATGCTTTGACTTAACAAGAATATATGGTTTTAGTCTTCAAGTTCCATAATATTTTACACGATAATTAACAATTTATATTGTGCTAGAACAAATTTATTAATAAAACAACGTGTATGGCGATGATGAAGTTAATATTTTAGGCTATAAAGTGAGTGATTTTCTGAATATTTAAAGTAAATATTATAAGAGTTATCTCCCTTAGAACACAATTAAAGGTTTTATATTATCTTTGTAAGCATAAACATCAATATTTATCATAACAACAACATCACCAAAACAATTAGAATTTACCTTTAAATTCTTTCTCTTTCTCTTCTTTTTTATTTTAGGCTAATTAGATGACAATAGGGGCCAAGTACTCAATGACCTTTACCTGGATACACGTCGTTTTGTTTTTGTTTGTTTTGATATTACCTAACACCACATTCCGCGAATTTTAAACGGTCTAGAGGAACAATGGCTAAACATATACCCTGATACACATAAATGTTCCATCACTTGGTAACTGGTAAATTTTTACACATTGTTAGGTTTCATTGAAAACAATATGGAATCGTGGACGGGTTTCGGGTTTGTGAATTCAGTTAGGTATATCAAGACATATTGTTGTAAAAATGAGATGTGATCATTTTGGTGTAAGTGTTTATATTAGTTTATAAAAGGGAAACAACTTTAATTGAAATGACCTTTTCTCAGAGTTTCTGATACACTTCTGTCTGTTTCTATACTCTGAGATATCCTATTCGTTCGGAGACAAGTTTTGTTTTCCTTTGTTAAAATATCTACAGAACTCGTCCCCGGATATTTTTGTCACCATTCTTTAAATTGTAAAGTAACTGTGTAATAGAGGGCCGGTGATTTTCCGCATCCTAAGGAATCTTATTGAGGAGGAACAAACATCAAGATAGAATTTGACCTTCTCCGTTGTCTTTATAATTTGATGACGTCATTCCGAAAATATGACACAGATGTATGACGTCATTTAGATATGATAACGTTATTTCCCATTGTTTCTCTGATCATAAAATAATATATGTATTGACGATTAAGGTTTGGTACCTGATAAACTTATATTCAAGAATTCAAATTCAAAATTTGAAATGGTAAACAAAATTATAGATCATCCTATATTCACTAACGCTTATGACAAGCCTTTCGTAATATTTTCGTAGAAGTGCGTGTATATTTCATTTATTATATACATGTGCATTCAAAGTTTAGATGACACATAGCTTCCTTGTTGTAATTTAAGTATTCTTTCGTTTACCATAAATCATCAGTAGTGTCATGATCGCCCATTTAAAGACTCACCAGGAGGGCCATCAAACTGCGACTTTAACACAAATTTAAATACACGGCGTACTTTTAAAGTTTTTAGCCAGTATCATAAATTGTACAATCAAATAAACATTGAACACAGAGAATTTACTTATCATCTTTAAATCTATGACGTGTTCTGATTCCCTGAATTGTCACTGTACATATTCTAGTAAAGTTTAACAACCGGTGATAAAAAGCTCTGGAAAGTCGTTTTCAATTACATCATCTTTCTCTCTTGTTCAATCTTCTCTGATGCATCTCCTTCCCTAGAAGTGTCTGATTTGGTCAACGATTAAATAGATACGATACAACGGATTCTGAATTCTGATTTAGTTGAACGTAAGGAATTAAAATATATACAGTGAAACCTCGTCTCAAGACCACCCCACTTATGAGACATCATTACTAATCAGACCAAAATAGACCATCAAATGGGCCTCCGTGCCCGAGTGGTTAGCGTGTTCGACTGCGAATCGGAAGATCCGGGTTCGAACCGAGTCAGCGCCACTCCGCGGTTGGCCGCCCCTGTCCTTCGGATGAGAGAGTAAAAACCGAGGCCCCGTGTCAGAGTAAGTGTTGGCACGTTACAGAACCCTCCCTGCTCTACGGCCAGCAGTGTCGAGCATAGACCAAATGTGTAGCCCTTCACCGGCACACGGTGACGTCTCAATAAGAGTGAAATATTCTTGAGTGGGACGTTAAACAACAATACCATACCATTTCATAGTACATCAATATTCAGTCTGTTCATCACTCTTCAATGTTTCACATAGGACACCACATCACTAATCAGACCAATGTTAGACAGTTACTTGGATGGTTTTAGGGTAGGGGCCACTGTAGCTATACTGTACAGTATACTAGTATTACGACTGAATTTCTTTGTTAATTTATCAAGTTGCTAAGTAATTCACATCCCCAATGACCATAATCTAAATTCCATACTGTTTTATTTAAATCAAAAGCACCGTGAGACATAAGAAGCCTGATACACTTTTATTGCATATCTGTATATGTTATCTCAGTCACATTTTCTTTTATTTTTGATATTTTCCGAATTTGTCTATTTCTGTGTTCTTTCTGTTTTCTATTCCAAAATTAATTTTTTAAAAATTGTTTTAATCTATCTAGAGCGATAATTTTTTATCCTGATAATAACACTTATTGATATACTATGATAGGGTGAGTCTGATCAAATTTCAAACTTGACATTTGAAGATATGGTATAGCTGTAAATTAAACTTC
>JACSZP010009840.1:785-14553 GCA_016161895.1 Pinna nobilis
AACAAACAGCTGTACCAGGAAATTGGCAAATACATGTATGTGATATTGACTTTTCTAAGAAAGAAAACAAATGGGAGATCCGCTGTATGACCTGGAAAAATAAACTTTCACCATAAATGTGCATAGTAGGCATTTAAGTTCATAAGGAGAAATCGTGCATGGACCACTTGCATTGAAAGGCTAATGAATTATTTCCCGAAACATGCACAGATCTAGAGGTGGGGTCGCCCCCTAGAATTTGCAAAGTATATACATGTACCAATATTGGTCAATTATGCGCAGATTCTTATTTTAACAGAGTCAAGTTTTTCCATTTTGCAAGTTGGACCCCCCCCCCCTCTGGAAAACATCGACCCCACCCTGGAAAAAATCCTGGATCCGCATGCGAAATACTAGTCCTTTATCTAGAATGTGGTGTCTGAGCAGCGTAATGGTTAGCCCACTCGCTTTTTACCTCATCAAAAGTGACCTGGTTTCGATCCTTGGGTTTGCCAGGGGAGAACACGAGATGATATATAGTGGTCGCCAACTCGGATACACCAGTTTTCTCCGGTACTCCGGTTTCCTCCTACAGCACGGACCCCCACACGCCGACATCAAGGCCATTAATAAGTTGAAATAACTTGCTTGCTAGTCATTGTAAAATAAATAAAGTTTAAATGTGTAGATTTTGTGACCACTTTTCATTATCCTGAATAGAATATTTTTTGCACAACAAAATACGCGGATCCAATTTTTTCGGGGGTGGGGATCAAACTCTTGTCAAGATGTTAAAAACAAGCATCTAAGCATCATTGACCAATGATGGTATTAACTTTGCTTATTCCAGGGTCTGGATCCCCCTTTCAAGATCCAAGCATGCAACAAAGTGGGGACAGTTGGGTTTAGAGAGTGATAATTTTGGTTTTAAAAAAAAAGGTCTTGTCAGGAGGCATGCATGTGGCCTCATATTTTACTATCTCATCCAAAGGATAGGGAAAACCAATCACAGTGTATCATGGATTTGAACCCACTATCCTATGATCAGTAGGTAGACTTGCTAACCACTAAGCAATGGCGGCCCCCTATAGGTTTTATCAATAGAAATTGTTATAGATAGAAATATGTTAACCTCTTGAATAGATCAATTTGCAGGAAAGGCAAGACAAGTAAAACAGGGGGGGGGGCAAATTTTTGAAGGGGGTGGGAGAGAGGCAAATCGGCCAATAGAAAAACAAACACATCAAACTGTATATCAAACTTTATTGCTTTTCATAAAAACAGTACTATAGTTCTATTACTGGAAGCACAAATACTGTGAACAGGCCTGATAGTAAAATGTAATTACAACAATGTAAACTAAATAAATAAACAGCAGATATACAATACAAATGAATATGCTTTCAAACCCCCTCCCTTAACCACACAGTGTTGAAGACACCATTACCTGTTGTCTATTTATGTAACATCACACTGACCTTTGATCTATGTCACAAATAACTGCCAAATATAGGAGCTACCGGTAATTTGAACGATACTTAAAATGGATCTGTTACCCCTCAGTTTACACTTACAAAATCGAGTATAATTTCTGCAATAGCAGCCAAAAATATCAAGGTCCAGATAGACAGATGGAAACAGGAACATATACATCCCCTCATGCTGGCCAGCAGGGGATTTAATAATGAAAATGAGAAATCTAAAAGTAAAGTGAGAGATTAAAAAATACTGAATGGCATTAACAGCAATCAGGAGTTCTGACGAATACACAGAAAATGGTACAATTTTGTCCACTCTGTCTACACTGGTTTCCCAGTCAGTATTTATAGGCTATAGACTGTATATGGAAGCATAAGCCTGCCTGCGGTCTCCACAGTAAGTAAGACTGAGCTCGAGAAACTCAAAAGGTCTGTAATTATTATATCATATACAGTAAGTGCAAATAGGGAATGTAACATGACATCAATTAACCAGTTGAGTTTTTCATTCATTTCTGTCTTCCCAACTTTACATATGATATAGCCTACAAAGTCTTCAACTGGTATAAAACTGGATAATAATATGTCATGTATCAAAGACATTCAAAGAGTTAAAACATGCTGCCAAGTATCCAATCCCATTAAACCCTTCACATGCAGAATTTACCGTACAATTAAAATGTATAGAATTTCAGAGCCTTTGGCATTAAACTGAAGAACGTTATTGAAAAGAGATAATATTTTTGCATTGTGATTGTAATAACAGCAAACAAGATAAGATTTCGATTTTAGTTATAATAACATTTGCTAGATTACATTCAAGGTTAGAAGACAGCATGGACAGTTGATAGAAGGACAGACATGTATATGTAAGTAGAGCAGCACTTACCGGTAAATGTCAAAACATGATCTATGGCAGTGATCAATTAGCAGCTACTATCATTACTAAGATGATTTATTCTGCCCTATAACATACTTTCAATACGGAAATTTTGGTGGAACTTTATTTTGGCAAATCACTATTGTTACATTTATTCAACAGACTGTATATTTATGCTCATGCGTATAACTAAAGACACACATGATAGCCTATGTTGTGTGATGCATGTTGATGTTGGATAAGCATATCAAGCGAGTACTGTATATTCGTTCGTAAGGGCTTGAAACCACGTAGATATGCAACAACAAAATTCTCATTCATAAAACCAGGTTTACTATAATATCATGACAATGGCACTAAGATCAACTAGAACTGTCCTGAAGGGACTTGTACCCCCAATGGCAGCAATTATGGTGCGGAAACCATTTTCAAGGAATGGAATCATGTGACCTTGACCTTTGACCTCAAAATCAATAGGGATCCTTCTTGGGTTGTGGACAACCCATGTGTGAAGTATTAACATTGTAGACCCACAAGTACTCCAGTTATGGTGAGGAGACCATTTTCAAGGAATAAAGTCATGTGACCTTGACATTTGACCTTCCAACCCCAAAATCATTAATCCTCCTTGATCCATGGGCAACCCATGTGTGAAGTATCAACATTGTAGACCCAGGGGTACTTGAGTTATGGTGCGGAAATAAATGGAGAGACAGACGGACAGACAGACATGACAGTACCCTCCTGAAACTTTGTTGATGGGGGTATAATAACCCAGGAGCTAATGTTAACCATAAGACTTAATCTCAGAGCATGAGTTTGAAAAACTAGAAATTAGTATATAAATTTGAGCTATACAAGGTCAAAATCAGGATCTAATATCACATGGAAGGCCTTTACATAATGAATACATGTGAAATACAAAAGCCCTATTTCTTTTCATGTGAAATTTATGATCATGGTCAATGTTTTGTGGACACTACATGTAACATACTATAGACAGTATGCCATCAAATCTTGGATTAAGAGACATGTATTTAAAAACAGGAAACATATTTGAACATTTGTCTGAAATAGGACTTGCAGAAAGGAGAAAAATCTGAAAGTTTATAAAATGCTGACCTTTTAAATGAAATGGTACATCAGATATCAAATATCATATACATACAATACAATCAAAACTCTGATACACAGATACATATCTAACTCATAAACATGCATAAGTACAAATATACTCATAAACAAGTGTAGCAAATCTAGTCTCCCTGAACACTATAAAAAATGATAGCTTACCCCATCCCAACCCCTCCTCCCTATCACGTGTAAACTCACTTTATTCTCAAAATAACATTGACGAAACTTGAACAAAGGGCATGCACTCTTACATTTTTCGTCTTTTTTAACTCCAATTTAACAAATTAATAGACCCTTCCACTCTTACTGGAGTCTTGTGACTTTGGTTGGCAAAATGATACAGACACCTGCAAAGACATAGACTCATTATGTAGCAGTCAAGTGTTTCTTGACATCACTTTCTGGGAATCTGCATAATTTTGCCAACTGAAGTTACAGGATCACAGTTACAGGGAAATGGTCTGTATGACCTTAGTCGGAAATATTTTTTACATCAAATAAGGCTTCTTTATTCAAAAGGAAATTTCTTTTGACACGTTTTACCAGTTAAATCTCACAGGTGCTTCCAAAGATATATATTGATCTATTTAACTGTCATCATGGTTATAGTAATTTTATATTTATATAACGGTAATGCTAAATTACAATTGTACAGTATTTACCCAATAAAAAGTGGACTGGCTTATAAATTCCCAGAATAGCTGGATATATATTGTGGACATACTTTATAGTAATCATGCTTAGCTCAACCTCAATCTGGTTTTCAAGTTCTATATTTAGCAATACAGGATTTCTTAACATACATATAGTTTAACACGTTATAACTCAATGCTGATTAAGCTTGATAAATACTTCAATACATTTGTATAATTCAATAAAACAATACACAAGAAAACAAACAGGAATGACTTAAACACACTTCATGCATATTAATGAGGATTAACTGATTTTAATTTATGTGTGAAATGGCAAGGTTATATAGAAGTTACCATCACTTTATTCCAAATACTTTTATTATGTATCTCTATGTTCCAGTTTGCACAATGAATAAATCCTTCGTCAATTTGGGCCTACATGGGAACATTTTTGGTTAGCAGGTTTTTAATGGAAATGTTTGGTTTGAAATGTAAATACACATTAAATATTAAGAAAGAAAAGTATAGTCAGTTCAATTTTACAAGTAATCACTAGTAGATACACATGAGTGCATAGAATGAAAGTCATAAATACTTGAATTATTTATTCGTGCATTTTTTGAAAAAATAAACTTATAGCTACATATTGTACATTAATTCCCTTAATTTATTTGCTTTTGGATTTTTTTCAATTAGTTTAGATATGAATCAAATCAAGATAAACCTAATCCCTGACTGAAACTTCGGAAAAATTCTGATCTAATAAATAATTCTTTGGATGTGAGAATGAATCATAAAATAAGAAATAGTTCAACCCTTTCAACCTCAAGTATCAAAATGGTATGACCATTTCTACTGTCTTAGACCAGTCTATTACGGTCTGTGGTGTTGATTAGGTCTACCATTTGGTTACAGAGACCTGCTTTTTTTTTTACTTTTAAATGACCACAGATATTTTGGCTCCAACATGGTAGAATCTAAATCTTGATATACGAATACCTCTTATATCAACAAGAAATTCTAATACGTCATACATCAACAAGAAGTTCTATCACTAAAATTGTCTCTGTACTGTTTATCTCCTGTTTCTTGGCAAACTTCATCCAAATACCTATTCACAATATATTGATAATATGCACATAATGTACCAAGAAGTACCAATTGTACAAATTAGACTGGACATTTCACCTGTTACAAACTTTGTCTTTGACTAGCTATTTCTGACTTGAACAAGTCAATGTTATGGCATATACCTAGTGCTCAAAAATCACAAATTTTCAAAATCAACAGTTCATGGTAAAGAGCTCTCTAATGACCTGTATCACGGGGGAAAAATGAGAAAAAGATGAAATGGATCCTGCATCTACAGTGGACCAAATTTGTGTCAATAAAGAAAAATCTGGTACCATACATGTTCTCATGTCATTTCTGTACAGTGTGGTATAAATAGAAATGATGCAATCAGATATATGGTACCAGATCTTTATTTAGAGACACAATTCCGGCTGCCTGTGTATACATCAATAACATCTACTTTGGTCAACAGAGACTTCAAAATTTAAGTAAATTGTGCGACTTTATCTTTCAACTTTCTTCCATCACGTAAATGAACAAAGATATCCATATATCAACCATAATTGGCTGTATCTGTATCTTTCATAAATTCTCTCCAAAGAAATTCTTCATACATATACAGTAGTAAATTCAAGTTATACATAAATATGGCAAAAGCACAAACTCATAAAAACCTGCAGTTGTATGACAATATCAAATCAGGTATGGTGATCCACGAAAATGAAATCTGAAAAAATGATGTGAAATATGACACCAACACTACTTGATATTTTTGTCAGCTAAATCATAAAGAAAAATGAGAAACAAGTCATTTACCGTAATCAAAAACAAATTTAAGAAACCAATCAATGAAATAAACGAAAGGTGAACACAACTTCATCAATGTAATGGTTTAGCTTAAAAATTCTATGACTGATTTGAATTTTTTTATAACACTTGATTAGTCTAGAACTGAGCAGTCTCATTATTGATTCCAGTAATATTCTTTTACATTCTCACATGGTGATTTTAGTAACTCTGTTTTACATAGAGGAGATTCTTAAACATATAAAAAGATACGTTTTAAAGGAATTATCAATGTGTGGTACAAGATAAGTCCCCCTTGCTTCTTCATGTGAGTTATGTCCCTTGAGGATCAAAGAATTACTTCATTCAGGTCCAAACACATAGATAGCTGCCATTTCAAATTAATGACTGAACATTGAAGGAATGTGACCAATTCATGTACCAAATGATACCCCATAATGTTTGTGTGCCACTATTTTTTCTTTTAGTAACGGAATGACCCTAGAAGATAATATCCCATGCTAACATCACTTCACCATGAAGTATATGTAGCGTTACGTTCCATCACCATTGGGGATACTAGTCCCGCACAAATGCTATAAAAGTATCACATGGTCCATGAATTAGCCCCATTCTTAGTTACTGCTAGAAGGAAATTGGTTCTGGGCCTACTTTCAATTTTATCAAAAAATCAAAATGGATTTTGTTTCAGCTGATAAAGAAATGATAAAAGGGAACACAAGTTTAATTGAAAGACAGGTCATCAATAATAAATTGAAACAAATTCTCAAGATTTCTGAGAATCAATCACAGAATATTCACTAGAGATTTTGTTTTTTCTTATCAAAGGACATCCAAAGAGAGAGTGAGAATGGTAGCAAACGAGCACAGTCAAGTCTCCTACCTCTTACCTATTTGGTCAGAAAAACTGTCATTTCTATAAATTTATTCTGTACAAAAAAATTCCCTTTACAATCGTCTCTCAATCTCTAACACAAACACCTTTGCACAAAACATTAACAATATATCTGTACAATTAAAATAACACGACTACAAAATCATACACAAAAAGGTGGATTGTTCAAAAGCTAAGAATGGATGTATAGATAATTATCTATATCTTACAAAAGTGTAAAAATCACATACAATGGTAAGCAGTATTGCTAATATATGACTAAAAATGGTGCGCTTTCTCCTTTTCCTCACCGTATAGATTTTCTATAATCATGAACTTCTGTCACATTTCATTTCAAAACTNNAGCTTTGTCATCTCATTCAAGACACTTCCAATGCAATTTATCCAGATGTCTATGTATCAGGGATGGAATCATGGCACTAAATAAAACAAAAATGCTGAAAAAAAAGTTCCCAATACCCCACAAGGGTAACTTAAGAAACAGTGATACCATAAATAAACGAACATATGAACATATATTACTTATGGAATATCACATCCTAATCTTCACCTTTTTTGCAATAATATGAAAATGCTTAATTTTTATCTACTTAATTCCTTGTGTACCAAAAACTTGATAGAGAAACCAAAATGACAAGACAAGCAAAAGGCTTAAAAAGGTATACATATCTTTCAAGTATATCAAGAAATAAAATTCTACTTTTCCCCTGCTTAGATAGCAGCTAAACTATTCCCAACAAAATCCCCAACATAGAAAGAGACAAAATAAAACAAAAGGAAACAAAACAGAAATGCATCCAAAGAATACATTGCATATATCGTTACCAATTCTTTCAACCTGAAGAATTGTGGTACAAAACAGGAGAAAAACATTTAAATATGAAAGGCACTTATCTCATCAATTAGATATTTTTATTTCTTTTTTCTTGCATATTAACTTAGAATCATTTCTACATTGCTCCCTCCTCTGTGGGAGTTCTAAAGTCATGAAACATGATCATAAAAACAAAAGATAAGAATGCTAACATCTACAGTATCTACATATTTCAAAACACCCTTTCTCCCCTTTGTTTTAGCACTTGACCATCTCTTTTCCTTAATATGGACAAGTCTACTTTAGTCTGAAGGGGTTGTCAGGTTAATAAAAAGAAGTGTGGCTTCTTTCGGAAACTAGTATGGCTGATGAATTTCTAATGATGATAATGGCGAGTATTAACTGTTAAATCTAGGCAAAGCATTTTTGGTTTTTTCACGATTATTCTTGTGAATGAAATGAGTCACGTACTTTCCTTGATGCATGATTTGCGGTAAAATGTAGTAAAATCTACTTATATCAAATGAACATGAACCATTTTCTACCTTGATGACTATTTTTTTTTCTCAAAACACACATGCATGAGGTAAAACACTGGAAGCCTACAAAAGCTTCCTCTCTTATGGCATGGCATGATTAACAACTATTATTCACACCCAAGTTTAAAAACACTCAATATTCCATCATTTGTCAATCGTGTGTTGGTTTTTCCAAAACACACTTATACATTGTATGAGAGCTCCTGAGTCAGTTTAGAAAAAATATCAATAAATTGCTGACTAAACACTTAGACTTCTCTATCAATCAATTCACTTAGATGCTTTAAAGGTTACTCCAGTAAATACAGTGTTCTCCTGTAATTCAAACATTAAGGTGATATACTTTTTTATATCTTTCCTATATTCAAAAGAGCTCTGAAATGGTAACCCTTAAAAAGGTAATTGAAGCAGCATTCTGATTCATCTATGGATATTTTGTGAGAATAACGAGATTCATTTTTTTTTTCAAATGAAAGGAGTCCTGATCAAAAAAAGAATGTACAGCTATGTTTCACCAGGAAGTGAAAGCTCTTTACACAGCCTCCAAGAGACTCAAGAAAAAGCCTTCTATAAATATATCAAAGAAGTAAATACAAGCTAGTTATGACACATTTTGACAGAACATGCCGGGCGTCTGTAACCCCTCGTTATCAGAACGCACAAGAAAAAGATGTATGTACTCTGACATGAGATCCAAACTTGAACAACCTATAGAAATGCAAACCACCAGAAATTCCTCCCTCACTTTTTATTGTATGTAGGATTCTGAAAAGTAGATGTGGCTGGCTGGAAAATTGGATTCTCACCCTGCAAGAATATAACAGAAATATTGATTGGACGACGTGCTCTGACTCTGACCAACACAATGCCAGCTTACTTAGCAAAGGTGGGGTTTTGGAAGGTGGATGTTGCCTGCTTGAAGATAGGGTTTTCTCCCTAGAACAAAACAAAACAGAACGTCTTCATTTGTCCTTGGTGTGATGTTTGTGATAATTGGAGGTTATGATGTAAAGGACAAGGGAGTTGATCAAGCAGTAAGCCAGGCATTGTGGATAGACTCATAGCAAAGATATATATATAACATCTCATAAGAATTATCATTCATACATAGACAGTGGAACCAGGCTAACAAGGCCACTTGCACCATCGCTGAAAATTTGTCTGATAAGTGAGAACATCTCTTTAGTGAGTTTGAGTTGTCTTAAACAAAGACAAACTGGGCCGCAAACCACAAAACTTATGAATTTACGTATCTGAAAATTTTCACAATTCCAGGTAATCCTGAATTTTGATTGGATGATATACTGGGCTTCTCAGACTTACGTAAATTCTTAAGTCTTATAATGACCTGCCCATACCTAAATAATGTGGGATATTCTCCTTTGTGAGGTGGCATTTGGCAAGGTTCCACTGTACATAATACAGAAAGAAATGTACATACAACAGATGCAAGAGGAAAGAAATTTCATCATTCTACAGAGTTGTGTAACCATGGAAACATTCCGAAGTATTGATAATCTTCCAATAAAAGACTGCATAAGATCTGCATAACCTTAGAAATTTAGGCTTAGAATCTTTAGAGAGAGTGTTCTAATTTGATGATCAAGAATAGCATAACCTTAGACCTGTTTTTGAAGAAATGGACATTCTTTGGTCGTGTTGACTCATGCGAAAGACAATTACTTAAGACACAACATAACTGAAAATTATGAATTAATATATTACAGAACTGAAAATAACTAATCACTTTAAATCTTCAAACATTATTTGATATTTTAGCATTGAATATTGAAATTGAAATGTAAAATGATTTCTTTATTTCTTTATTTGCTTGAAAATCATTATATTATTATGCATCTTCTACAATCACTAGAAAATTACAGATTTTTCATGAAACTTATAATGAATTAAAATCTATGAATTTCTCATATTAAAAAGTTATAATTACTAAGAAACTTCAAATTAAACATTTTACATCTACTAACATATCATTAACTTAATACACAGATAACATTTTCAGATTAATTTAAATCTCAAATTAAAAGAGAAAGAGAAGGTTATTGATGATAATAAATTTATGCCTTTGAGTAAGGCTAAGATAAAGTTTATAAGTTCCATTATTCAGATATAATCATACACAAAAAAATTCAGATGATCGTCAAGACAAGTCAGAAAAAATGTCGTTCAGTTAACATAAGAAAGTCAAAACCAAAATTCAGCCATTTTCTATCAGCCACAGAAAAGAGAAGACGAATTTCGTATGTGTAAAATGTCGTACCGTATCCCACTTGGCATTCTGGGTTTCTTTTTCAAACCTGGCTAACTCTCGCTTATCACTTATGGTAGTGACCAGTTTCCATACCAACAACAAGGCCAGACCCACGGCAACGATTCCACCAATCACACCCAGGACGATGGCTAAAACATTCACTTGTGGGGGGCATTCTGCAAACAAAAAATGCATAAAATCATTATCTCTTCACAAATTTTGATCTAAAATTTAATACACAATTAAAAAACACAATACATTAACTCTTATTTAACAAATAAATATCGTAGTTTCTTTACAGAAGAAACTAATTCAATATAACTGTTTGAGATGATTTCCCTTTGTAGAACTCTTCTGCATGAAGACACGTTCAGCTATCATTGTAGACAGGAAAAAGAAACTGTTCTTATTAAGAATCAATCCTTATACTGGTGCCTGCTTATCAGTATTGTTACCAGGATATACCTCATCAATAGATCCTACAAGTAATCCACACTTAGGGTGTCCGAGTAGCATAGTGGTTAGCGCACTCATTTCTCACCAATGCCACCTGGGTTCGATCCTCGGATCTGCCTAGGTAGTATGTGAGATGGTATGGTTGGTCGTCAGCTCGGACACGTGAGTTTTCTCCGGGTACTCCGGGTTCCTCCCACAGCAAGAACCCCCCGCACGCCGACATCAGAGCCAACAAGAGACATTAATATAAGTTATTTGAACTTGTTTGTTAATCGTTGTAAAATAAATAAAGTTTAAACTTTTAATCTACACCTCAAAGATGTAAAGAATATCTCTTATACTGTAAAAGAAATCTGCACTCAGAACTTCTTAAGCAGTTGGCTAGGCAAACAGATTGACAGAGTGATTCCTATATATCCCCCAGCTGTGTTGGTTTTGGGAGTATAAATATGCAATGACAATTACTTTGTCATAGTAAAACTCAACAAATGCACAAGAAAAAAACAGAACACTAAAATTTGTTCAAATGATTACATATTGTAAGTATCACTTGTAAATTGTTTTACACTTTTTTTTACTGACAGAGCCACTTACACTCACTACAGCAGTATGGAGTGTTTACAAACCTTTTGTTCTTTGGGCATCTATTTTCAAATTGTTATCTTTGTCGTAATAGTAGGTGAAGAAAAATATGCAGTCGTCTTCATCTTTGAATTCGCATTCCTTTGTTCCTCCTGCAAGAATAAGATTAACCACATTATTAATAACTTGTTATTTAGTTATTGTGGTACATTTTTGCAATATTTGTTATGATTCAGATCAATATATGCATGGCTTTTTTGTTGTATTGTTGATTAATGTCCCACTCAAGAATCTTTCACTTACATGGAGACGTCACAGAGTGCCTTTGCTCAGTACTTATGGTCATAGAGCCGTGAGGATTCTTTGATGTGCTGACTCCTACTGTGACACGGGACCTTGGTTTTTACTGTTTTATCCAAAAGACAGGGACAGTGTGGTTCGGATTTGGACCCTGGACCTCACAATCAAAAGTCCAAAACACTAACCACTAGGCTACAGCGGCCCACAAGGCTTTTTCTACACACTACCAATCCACAAATGATGGCAAAAAAACGTTCAGAGAGTCTGCTAAATCTGACCGGTTACGAATTGCTGATCTTGAAAAAATTCCATGGGGGAGATTTTTCAATCTCATGGCAGACTCTAAATTTTACTCCCTTAAAGGATATCAAATTGTTCATAAAAAATAGGGAGTTATCATACTTATGGGGAAGACTTGTTAAGCATTTTAGTTTTTTTTTAATCATTTCTGACACAAATAATAAAAATATTGAGAGTAAATCTAATATTCCCTCTTGCATTAGAGATAACACAAGCATATGGCAGTACCTTCTAAGACATCCTTCTCAGTGATGTATTTTTTATCCCTGCATTCTCTCTTGCACTCAGCATCATCATAATCCCCAGTTCCATGTACTACACACTGTACACAGGACTTGTGTTGCCGACACACTCCTTGGCAACTCTGAAGGACAAAATGCATGAACCAAATGTAATTAAATCATTCTAGCCCTGACATTGTATGTAAATATTGCCATCTTTATTACCTTCAATTCATGACATGGTATGACAAAGGCAAATCTATTCTGACAATTACTTATCATTTCATTTTCAAAAAACATTCTTGACCTTTTAAGAAACCTAGAAAATGTGATTTTGGTTGAGTTGTTACCCAGTCTACATCTTACAGATATTAACTTTCAGAAAAAAAAACTTCAGTGCCAATTCATCTGCTCAAAACTGATGAAATGCAAAACTATCATAGAGGGAAAGCTACAATTAAGCTAGGATAGGAATCACATATTAGACGGATGATGACAGAGGAATGTGAGTGTACATACCGGACAATCCTCACATGTGGGTCCGTAGAAGCCAGTGGTAGCATTACATTTACAAACTCCACACTCACACACTCCTTTGCCATTGCAAATCTCCTGAAAACGAAATTATAAACATTTTGAGATAAAGCCATGAAAATTAAAATAAAAATCAAGTTTTCTTTTCTCCTCCAAATTCTCCCAATATAATTGATAATTTTTTAAAACCTTCCTAACCGTTCCGATATAATAACGGTTTTTGAGTGTCAAAAGTTTCTAAGAAATAACTTTGTTTCTTTATGTAATATTTGATCAAAATCTTAATCAAAGAAATAACACTTATATGAAGACATCACCAAATAATGGTGAAGGGCTCATATACTGAATTATGCTCAGCACTCAGGGCCCTTGATTGTAATGATTGATTGATTGTAACACAACACTTCAGTCTTATAGGTTACATCTTATCAACCTGCAACTTTCACTTTATATGCAGTGTCACACTTAGGAACAGATTCTGCCTTATCGAAAATTATAGGTCTTTGATGTCCAGAATTTAAATCAAGGTCTTCTGCAAATGAGGTTAACACATCCCAATGGTCACTCACACGTAAAACAAACAAGAGCCCATTGAAGGGCACATCATACGCATGCTGCCATGTTTGATACTGAAGAAACACAGTTATGAAGTTTGAAGAAAATGAGATTTTAATTAGTCAAGTTACTGAACAGACATTGAAAAGTTAACAAATGAAGACAACTGAAAAGCTGTAACTCAAGAAAATTATGCTGATACTCGAAAAGTTTCAGAAATCAAACTCATCAAATCTTTCATAGTAAGTAACAATGTTATAAAGTTTGAAGAAAATCCATTCATAATTCGGAATGATATGGATCGGATATTGAAAAG
>JACSZP010009841.1:0-18006 GCA_016161895.1 Pinna nobilis
AGGCATGAATTTAAGACCGATGAGCGATGCGATATCTGACCTCGCACTCACTGACGGATGACGGACAGACAATACACGATTACAATAAGTCATCATAAGTATTCAGCTCATGTGATCGTAGTGACAGAAGCAAAGCAGGAAAGGCAATTATGCCTATGTGAAGCGAGTTCAGTTTCCAGCTGACATATGACGAGTTGGTCGATGTATAATTGATGAAATCGAGAGTACCGAAGATACAACAGTAGGACTCGCACCTAGAGATGCCTAAAATTGTGAAAAGCGAGACTGCATGTTACCATGAAATATACCTGAAATGGTTACTGAAGTCCACAGCATTGTTACATGTTTGGATGACAAACAAGATACATGTACTTGCTGTTGTGAGTTCTAAGGGCTGAATTCATTAATGTCATGCTGATGCCCAAGTAGGGCAGGGCTGAGCTCGTTTGCGAAGGAGAAGTAAAACATTAAGAAAGACAGTAATGAAGGGAGGTCATTAAATTTATTACATTTAATAATCTCAATGTACACAAAGAAGATGTAATATTCAATTCCCAAACAAAGGTGGAAAGAGAAGAGGCACAGCCAGCGCCCTAAAGAATTCATAAGAGCTGTCCAATCACCGAAGCATTAATTTCCATTCTGCGAATGATCTTGATATGTGGAAGTTCCCATTACGTTGGATACTACGACTGTTGACTATTCGCGAAAGGTCAGGTTGTGTGCTTATCTTAACCTTTTAGAGGCACATCTTATAACAGACCAAAAAGCAACCAAATAATGGGAACTCCTTTGTCCATTGCCGATCAAAGAAGGTAAAGTCTCTTCTGTCAGTTTGGAAGGTTTTGACCTAGAACTTTCTGGGATGCTAAGGGTATGCTTATGTTAGATTAACTCCAAAATTGACAATCAAAGGAAAATATACATAACTTCCATATACATTTGTAGTTCCAAAAAAAAAAAGAAAAGAAAAAAAAGTCATTTTGAGATAGATGATGACGTCACTTAAGTGGTGGTCATTCTGGTTAGAAAAAGACTGTTGCTTCTTTAATAGTGACATTTAGACCGCATGTATGAAATCTACGGTACGATTAGTTTGTCTGATTATTTCAGTAAATTCTTCTCAACTTTGCAACTCTATTTGTATCGCCAAGTTCCCCCACTGTACAGTATTTTGAATTGTAACTCGAGAAAAATGTGGTTAAAAACTTTGTGCTTTTGTGCTTTGGTGCCACCAAAACCAGAGGTACATTAACTTAAAGAAAGTAATAAAGTAGTATCCGATGTACAGGCAGACGACACACTAAAAACAAAGACATATACGGAAACTTACCATTGTCAAAGTCTACGAGGTGAACAATATTGATACCAATTGAAATATCTTACCACAGGAAAAAAAAAACGCCTAATATTAGAAGATACCTGTTTTGATGTGATAATATATGGTAGATATTCGTTTGTTGTTGTTGTTTTTTTTAAATATTTTTTTAGGTGAGAGGTCAAGGTGACAAGGTCTACACGTTTTATTGTTGAAAAGGACTTCTCGCAATGAATACATTAAAAAGATTAAACTACATGCACATGTATAACATATTACCTTAATGATGACGTTTTAAATATAATCCAATGTCCTCCAGAGGGAAGTTTCCTTGTAGAAATAAATAATACAATACTCTATTTTCACAAATTTTCGGCCCCTTAGCCCTTATCAAGTGGTCGACGACAGTGACAGCAATTGCAACTTTTACATAATGTGCTTATTTTTACATCCGTACATATGCCATGAAGAGTTTCAATGAAAATGATGACGTTTTAATGAAAATGATGACGTTTTACACCGGAACTAAATGTCTTTATACGTCACTGTGGAACTAAATGTCTTTTATTTCTTCCTGTTCGTGTTGTGTTTGACTCTGTATAATGAAATAATGTAAAGATGGAACACTGATTTGAACATTCTTATAACTCAATGGCGAAGGGAAGACAAGACTTTGAAGCAAAAATTAATTACAAGGCGAAAACAAAACCCAACGTATTAACATTTGGAAAACAAGGCATGCAGAAAGGGTTTCCACAGGAAACGTCTCCAATTAAATCATTTCTTTATTTCGGAGAAATGCTGTCCTATAGCGTATTGTCAAACGGCAAAAGTATCTGGAGGAAAGGAACGAATAAATCAACGGAACGTATATACGTGTCTCCACCAGAGACATATAATGATGTATTATATGTCTCTGGTCTCCACGGAGAACAAAATTGAAATAAAAGAATTTCAGAATGTGTGAAACTTTTTGTGTCGGAAGGCATTATTTAAAGAGAAATCTACTGAAAAGTTCCTGTTAAACATCCGTCCCATGTTCACCTTACTGCGCATACAGATGCGTCAAATTACTAAAATACGTAATTAATGGAAATACTTGGTGTTTATCAACTTAGACAATTCCGGGAATTCCCCTCCGTATATGAACAAGCGATATTAGAAGTTTGAAACAAACAGTGTCCTCAAGCTTAGACTACATGTATACGTGAGATACGTGATATGTCTTATTATACATAATTTATCCGGATTGACAGAATATTTTTGTTTTTGAATGTGATGCTTAAACATTTATCTTTCAGTGGTTAGATAGATGATTGTAAATATTGTAGAGATCCGTTAACTCTAACGGATTAATTAGACAAAACCTGTGTATTTGTAGTATAAATTATCATAAATGCAAGTATTTGTTTGAAAACGCATTGCGTAATGTGGATAATTTAACCCTTTGAAGTGTATATATGATAAAGATATTGATAGTTTGAACATCAATTAAGTATTACAACTTGTTTATGAACTGCATATCTGATGAATTTTTTTTGCTCATCGATCCTTTTATTATTTTGAAATGTAAATGAGAGAGAGAGAGAGAGAGAGAGAGAGAGAGAGAGAGAGATAGAGAGAGAGAGAGAGAGAGGTGTTGGCCACCATAGCTTGTTATGACGTCATACATGTTAAATCCTGATATGATATAGATCTATATGCTTATGTTATTCTGACAACGTGTCTTGACAAAAAATATCTGAAAGGAAAATACCAAATGTACGAAGTCCATTACAAGTCCAATACACCAAGAATATTTTATATCTACAATGATCTACAATAAGATACTTTGTCTTTGAAATGTTCGTTGTTGTCACGAGTAGTAATAGATGAGTTTTGAGTTCATCCGCATTACCGTTTACAGTCCCGGGCTGAGCACCATAAAACTTGTGAATTACTTAAGTATGAAAAGATTCTCAAATCCACCTCATCCTGAATTCTGATTGGCCGAGAGACTGGATTCTCAGCCTTACATTGTAAGTCAATTTTCAAGTTTTATGGTGCCAAACCCTGATAACTAGATACGCTGGAGAGATTTGATCTCTTTCTTTTGAACTTTTGAAAAAGTTCCGATTTATGTTTTAAGTCGCAAAAAATGAAATTGGTTTTCGTCATTCTTTAGATGTTTTTAAAATCGAATTTCACATGCAACTGGCCCAGAATTATTTTTGATTAGTTTGGTATCCTGTGAATCACCTTACGCATTGGTCCTTGTAATTCTAACAAATGATTTGTTACTAACGTAAACTATCCCAAAGAGAGGAAGTTGATGTGGAACATTTTGAGCAATTTCTTATGTAGGTCTATCCTTAACCTGGGGGAATGGATGGACTTGAAACATGCCGGATATTTCTTTTGACAGCCTTTCAAAATCAATTATCTCTGGGATTTTAACCACAAGACATGTGCATAATTATCTAATTAAGGCATTGAGTGCACATTATGCCACTTCCAATACTCACGTGCCCGTTCATATTTTCTGGGAATTGTCAAATAAACGGCAAATCGGACCTTGATATCCAGTATAAACTAGGTCTAGAAATTAAAAAAAAAATAGACGATGTATAATTAATCTAGGTCCCATAAATGTTTCATGTCTTTCTGTCATTACATTGCTGTATGTTATAGACAGTAAACATTACTTTATTAATAAAGTCATGTTTTGTGCAAAAGGTCAGCAAGGTGCATATTTAACGAAGTCATGATACCAAATACATGTATAGAAGTAGATAGAGTGACCGCATGTAAACCTGGATGTCCTGCATATACATATAAAACTTTACCTGTGGTATGGTGGTCAAAAATTCGGATACGGAAGTTTTTACCTGGTACAGGTTTCCTCCCACAGCAAAGACCCCGACACGCGAACATTAGGGATACCGAGAGACATTTTAGCAAGCTGACGTGAATTCTTTGCTAATCGTTGTAAAATAAAGAAAGTTTAAACTTTCAAAGTGGCAGAAGGAAGATACGAAATGATCGTATACAGCAGGTGGTCTCTAAATACGGATGATTTTCATAATATATATATATATATAAAAGAAGTTAATTTATAATTTCTCTTAACAGTTATCATTATAATTAAGTATAAGCTTTAGTTTAGTACTTTTGTAAGTGCGTGATTTATACCTTTGTTAGGACGATATTCTGATGTCATCTAGTTTACAGCGCACATGATGTATTTTCCTGTTTACTTTCATTTAATTGCTTTCAGCAGAGTCATATATCTGTATTATATGTCCCTGATTTCAGACATAAATATCTGAGGTTGACAATGATCTCTTATTGACAAATAGTTTGAATTCGTTTTTGAGATATTTTTTTCCGAGAATTGTTATGACGTAATTATTGTTATCTATATAAAGAGTTCCACAGGTATCCGCCTCATGTTAAATCCTGAATGATGACATTACACAGGTACAGGTAAGACGAATATGCTGATATATTAACTATACTGGGGGTAATGACCAGCCTGCAATCACACTGTTTAACTAAATGTAATTAGCTTGATTTACTTGCTCGATAATGGTAATTATTATTATCTTTTCGTTATATTAGGAAGATTCGCGCCTCTTTAATTTCATTTGAATCTGGATGTTGCCTTACGATGGATATAACCGTTCAAAAGGGAATGCTTACTCCTCTCTTACACCTAAATCTCCTCCGTAATTTTTAGACGTCCGTGTATTATAGAATTTACCTCAAATATTAAAAAAAAAAAGCTTTTGAATTTCTGTACCTCTCTTATTATCTATTTTACAGCTCTAGAAAAAATCTACTGAATTTATCTAACGAGAGACCTCGCAAAACTCATTTGACATTAACAATAAGAGACATATTTTCAAAATCCATATGACACAAAAATAAAGGATCAAAATTATTCCTTTTACTTTAAAAGCTAAATAATGCTAATGAAACGAAGAACTACTACTAAATAGCGCTAATATTAGACACCCATTGAATAGGAATTTCTAATTTCATTGTTACTCTTGAATAAAACATGCGTCTTATGTATATAGAAAGTAAAATGTACTTAAGCAAACATGTACTTAAACTAACAATAAAGAACGATTTCTTAAGATTATACTTAAAACTCGTGCACTTTCCCTCTTTAAATATTTTTTTCCCGTGGATTTCTCTTTCATTGACGGATAAAATTGATAGTTCGGTATACGACATTGTTTCATTCGAGTCTCTATTTTAAGGCTTTATTTTTTTTTCTTTCATTCACATACATATGGAATCATTCCCCCACATATTGATCAATTACATGTGCATGTATATGCCATATTTTAACAATTTCATATCAAAAGTTTACTTTCATACGCATAAAAGTGAAGAATTGCCGAGCGATATTCCAAAATCCAAGTCCAAATAAATATGGCACACTAGGAGTGATAACGGTTTCAACATGAAATTCAACTGCAAATCCCTAACATTATGTGGTCAGGTGACCGGAAGGAGTCAGCGTCCCCTGTTGGAATGCAACAACCAACGCAAATGTAATTTTACCAGTCTCAGTCATTAAAATAAGATGGCAAAAAAATCGCCCAAACATAGGGTCTACCACTTTAAATAACTACGGGAGCCTCCGTGGCCGAGTGGTTAACATGTTCGACTTCCAGCCGAGAGGCCAGGGGTTCGTTTACCGCAGACGCCACTCCGCGGTTGGCCATCCCTGTCTTTCGAATGAGACAGTAAAAACCGAGGTCCTGTGTCACAGTAGGTGTTGGCACGTTAAAGAACCCTCCCTGCTCTACGACCATAAGTGCCGATCACAGGCAAAGTTTGCCGCCCTTCACCGGCACACGGTGAAGTCTCCATATGAGTGAAATATTCTTGAGTGGGACGTTAAACAACAACAAACAAATAACTACGTATTTTGTCCCTTTTTCTTTCACAATTATTATTTGTATATTTGGCCCACTTTCAGTTACAATTTCGTGTTATTTTCAGCAGTGTGACGACTTGTGCATTACAACTTACACTGTATGTTGTTGCCTCCTCGGCTTTACTATCAGAACAAGTACAAATTGACCTACTTTCTGGCACACGTGACCTTGAATTGAATAACATCAAACCACTGCCCTTACCAACCGGAAATGGACTTGTCAAACCTGTGGGAGGTGTAACAAAAGTTTTTGGAAGGAAATCTGTAAAGAACAGATTAGTTCCGGTTATCGAAAATGCTGAAAGAATCGTCCCTGAGCTTAAGATTTCGAGAAGTAATCTCAAATTGGAGTCTGTAGTTACCAGAGCTAAACAGGAACTGGATGCAGCTGCCAAGATTGACCAGGATATGTTTAACCAAAGTGAGTAGTAATTGATCATGTTAAATTGCAAGGAAGAAATCAATTTCACTTGTTTGTTTTATTATAAATGTTTAAAATTGCTTGAAACATCATTTTTGGCTGATCGTTTTGGTATTAAGTTCATCCAGAATTTTAATACATAGTACGTTTTTTTTTATTTACAAATGCTAGGGTATTAAACATATTCGGTGATAGCTATTCTGTGAGCCGAATTAGTCTATTTTCCCCTTAAGATTCCCATCACAGTATGAAACTTTGCATCATTTTCATAAGTAGCAACTGTTATACAAGATCTAAAATCTAAAATGAAAGTAACGTGTCGCCAGGAAGGAATCTTGAATTGCCACCCTTTGTCACATTGTTCGTTTGTTTTACTAGGCGAGCAGGCAAATCAAGTGGAACCTACAGGAACTGTTCCTCGCAGCCAGGCTTTATTGTCTTGCCTTCCACTAGTCCAAAATGAAACAAACTATATTTGTCTGATTCTCTGTCTAGTGAACAACTTGAAACTTATTCTGAAATACCTGAAGCCTTCCAAGTGAAGATGTTTCAGACTTCTGAGAAACAATGAAAACAGGGACCATTCTCACAAATAATGTACATTAAAAACACTCGTAGGTGATATAAATATATACAGTAAAATCTGCTTAAGCGACCACCTGTAGAAAAAGCCACCTCTACATCAACCTCTACATTAAGGCCACCTTCTTATAAAGACCAGTTTCATTGTGTCCCAAAGAAGGTATGTATTTTCAAGCTTCACTGTGTTTCATTACAATCAGATTTCATCGTAAGTGGTCAATTTATTCGTAAAAATGATTTAAAAAATATGAATTCAAAACTTGCGTACTTCCGATTACGAGTGACTTTAATCGTGCGAATTTTTATGAACAAACGGATAGACAATAACAGGTTTTGGTTGGGAAAAATTCCGTGATTGCTCAATGGCCCTGAGGGCGGCCCTAGATTAAGGGCTATTTAGGCATTAATTGACGTCTCCCTACGGTTGAAGCATTTCAAAGTTTTTTGGCGAAGTTAGTTCAAAGGATTTCGAACGACGGCACAAGAGTAACAGACGAAGAATTACTTTGTTTGACTTGTCATATCCAAAATTAGGATTAGCTTAATTAATAAATTCTTCTTCCGAGGCTTGCAGGGACACTCACGTAAGTACCCCCGTCAATAATGGGAAATCCGCCAATCAGACTATACGATGGATTGAGTTCATATTCCTTATTTCTTAAAAACCACAAGTTGTTTATTACTAAATTATTGCCATGGCAATCTTGCATTTTCAGTTTACCAGTATGTTGACTTTGTTTGTCCAGATAATACATTACAGTTTTTCACAAGACACGTGGATTCTCTTTTGTGAAATATTGCAATGTTAACGTTTATTTATCTATCTATTTTGCCAGACATCGACACACCAAATAGCCAGACACCTGGGTTTGGACCACAGCTGCTCACCAATCCGAAAGCTATACAGGTGAGCGATGTCTCCGAGCTTCTGCTCCAGACTGTTAAGGACACCGTTGAAAATGCAAAATCTTCCGGATCGTAAGTATATTTCAAACCAATGATAATGAAACCTGATATATTGAAACCCCACTTACTTTGAAATGTTTTTAATCACCCGGCCTTAAAACATCTTCGATCCAGTTATTTTTGAAAAATCCTGTCAAGTTGAAAGAAAAAATATCCTCCTTTGGTCTCAATATACTCGGGTATTTCAGCTAAGTCAGATTTAACCATTCAATTTAGGTTGAAGGATGGTGATGAAAAAAGCTTACTTTGCTAGTCTCTTGTTCTCATCCAGACCTTTCATCTTGTGAAATGGAAAAACTATTAACTATTTGCCACTACATACATCCAAATGTTCACTATCACCTTACATACTTACTGAAGGATCCCTAATATGCCGTCTATGAATTCTCACTCTTTCGCAGATGAAATTACCTGCCTGTCCTATGTAGAGATTCTTATCAATTTTCGCAAACAATGCAGTAAAAAAGGGTTAACCGTTTAACAGTTGATATTTTCATTTTATCACAGATATAATGTTAAAACGTCATATTACAGATCAATACAACAGCAACATTTTAAATCGAGGCCAAGTTCCAAAACGATTTCAAACACACTTGATAATTTTGCTATATACATCGATAATTTTCATCACGAGAATGAAATAAATCTGTCCAGTTTTACACCTAGGTGAAAGTCCGTAAAGGGGGATAAAATCTTGAGTAAACAAAGAGCACTTGTTAATATTCTGAATTTACTTCTGACAGTTATATTTTGACGGTTTAATATACAAAAATCTGCTGTGGTTAGTGGGGAGTATAAATCACTTACAAAACGTCTGTCATGTCTAGTGAAAAACAAACATGACAAGCCGTCTTATTTAAAAGTGGGCAATGATACTAAATATTTTTTTGCGACGTTTACATTTGTAGTCAGAATAATCAAGTTTTTTCTTAACACATCTTCAATGTGATTCTGCATTTCAATAATATTTTATATAACCACCTTCATCTAAATGACACAATCAAAGCTGAGGAAAGGATGTCGGTTGGTTTGTGTTTATTTCTTATAATTACACATGTATAGCATTACGTTTGAACGTTGATTCAAACTTTGCTTCAATCAGTTCTTAATATGGGTACAGTATGCAAAATCTACGTGTAAAAGGCCGGTATAATCTTTGTTTGTCCTCTAGGGATGTAACAAGAAATTATATATTGATAATTTTTAAAGCAGCTCCAGCCATGTAATATCATCTTAAAATGTTCAGTATGCTCTTTGTCACGTAACTTCACAAGACAATCATTTTCCCCGTAGCATAAAATACTTATGCAATAACAATTATAGCATCAATAACAACGACACCATGAAAACGCATTTTAATTAAAACTGTCACCACATTCTTCGAAAAATAAAATGAATTATTCATGGTTTGTTTATATGTGTTTGTTAAAATTCATTACCTTTTACACCTGATGAGACATTGTGGTTTGAAAACGAAATCTTTTCATGGATAATTTACGACGGTGGAGAGAACTGATAGGGGCACTGTCTCATGCCGGACACCTGGTCACACCCCGCAATACGGGAGTTTTGAGATACTTTCCCTTTGTAGAACTCTTCAGTGTGAAGACGGGATTAGCCGGCGAAGTGTACAGGAAGGTGGGACTGTTCTCGTTAGTTAACATTGCGTATTTCTATGTATCTCGGTTTCTATTAGGATATACCTCATTCAGACGTTATCAAAAGAATATGACTTGGTATTTTATCTTAATAAAGGTAGAATTTCGTTCTTTTCCACCCTGAAATAACTGCTACACGTTTGTGGTACTGATATACCCTTTGCTTACTTTGGAAAACAGTCCCACCTCTTCGTTATGCAACGTCCAAATACGCCTCCACGAGCAGAAGAGCTACAATCTCAAAACTCCCGTATTGCATTTCGTTCTAAGACCGCTGCTACCACCAATTGTATTATATAAACCTTTAAGTTTCGAATATCCAAGAGTACCTCTTTATTTTGTATGTTTTTTTCTAGGCGGATTGTACCTTTGGCAAGAGCTAAAACTATCGTCGGAGATAACAAGGCAACAACCACAAAACAATTCATTTCTAAGATTACGCCGATACTCAAGGACAACTTTAGAACGAGGCTTTGTCCGTTTGAGATTACACCTAATTGTGATGCCAGTTCTAGGTACAGGACTGCTGATGGGACATGCAATAATAAGATAAACAAACTGTGGGGGAAATCATTTACTCCATTCGAAAGGTTTATTCATCCACTGTATGATGATGGTAAGTACATTCATATTTTTTCTTACATCCCTTTTCTGTCAAATCTATTTTCACTCTCTATGTTCCCGGGCTCGCATATATTCAGAACGGCGTTAAGTTCTATATAAAGCTAGCGTTGCGTTTCTGTGGCCATACTTTTTACAAAGTATCTTGCGGTAAAAAATCACCTGTAAGTCGTGGAGTCGTAAGTGCTTGGAATTTTAATGCTGAACATTTGACAATAGATTGTCACAATCGGATGTATAATTTCCATTCGTGTTAATTCATCACTGTGGTTTATTTTATTAAATAATAAAATTTTTGTAAAATGTTGTATTAAATGCATACATTTTGAAAAATTGTCTCCCTTGTACTTCTGATTACGAGTGGATTTTTTGTGAAAAGACCTATGGTGTCTTTTGTAGTACTGTAAATCCAGAAATTTTCCCGGAAATTTATTTTAGCGAATCGATGGTCATGCAATTATTCGCGATACTATATTTTCGCGAGCGCGCATTTAAGTTAAAAGTTTGTGTTGTTTGATACATGTTGATATCTGGTCAGTATATTTAGCGAGAACTTTATTTTGGCGAGTAAGTGCTCCCGCGTAATTACGCGAAAATAAAATTCTCGCGAATAAAACTTGATTTACAGTACACTATGAATGAAGACTTTAGCACAAAAAGACGAAAATGAAATTAACTTTACCAATTTATTCAGGGGGTGGGGGAGAGAAAACTATAAAAAAAATCTTTTTAACCTACAAGCCAAAGTACGTGATTTCCCGAAAGCGTAGTTTGGAAACGCTTTCTCAATACAAACCTAAGCATTTCTTGGTTTTACAATTGACCCTCTGAGGTAGGCAGGTGCCTGGGAAGATAAGATAGATAATCAAAACATTTGATAATTTTTGCATGAAAACAAAGTAGCTACACTACTACAATGGGAAAGTTATGATGATGTACTTTGACTCTTCACTCGTATACATATGATTGTGAATCGAGTAGCACGTTTAATATATGTATGTTCACTTCATTAACTTGAAATAGGGTAGTTGGGCACACGTTTTAATAAATAGTCTTGTCTTGGTCCTTATCTAGGTCATATCATTATATTTTGCTTATTCACAGATATTGGAGAACCTCGCAGCTTAGATGTCAACCTTCAGCCACTTCCGGGACCTCGAGACATCAGTGTGCAGTACCATAAACCTAGTGGAAACAGCGACCGCATGAAAGATTTGTCCCATTTCTTTATGGAGTTTGGTCAATTCGTAAGCCACGATATTCAGTTTAATGCTTTATCGAAAGGTTTGTATTTCTTACATTGCTTCCTCTAATATAGCAATAGGTTTATATCCGGCACACCAGGTCTTGTTTTATGTTGGGATTTGCCAATGTTCATGCTGCAATCCTGATTATCGAAAAAAAATGTTCTGTTCTTTGGATGTCAAACTTCCCTAGGTACTACGTTGTATCTATTTATGATGTAATTAAAAGAAACTTAGACTCCCCACTTTTTATTGATATGTGTCGAAATGCTGGGAGAGAAACTGCGCGAGCTACGTCCCTGTAACGAAATAGTTTTATCTGAAAAAAATACAGAAATTTTGTGTTAGAATTTTTGTTCTGTTCCTGAAATTAATGTAAATACATAAACATTGGAACTCACTTATATTGGATCCAAATACATGTATATGTAATACGACTTAATGATTGTAATTTCTCGACTTATTTACTTAACCCATTCAGTTTGAAAACCCTGAAAATACATTCCGCTTATGTTACAATATATCCGGGTTCGGTTTTTTTATGTATATTATTTTCTCGTGCGAATGACAAAGTGACTACAGGTAATTCCGTACTTGTGATACTTCACAGTTGTTTGATCCGCATTTAATTGACGTTTTACAATTAATCGATCATTTTTGTTTTTGCACAGGACGATACGGCCAAGTGAATTTGCAGTGTTGTAATGCACCTAACAGGTAACAAATATTTTACTCTAATATTTTAACAGTAAAAGCGTCCGCTAAATAATGAAAAAAACAACTTTTTTTGCTCTACTGCTTCAAAAAATGATTTGGAATATTTTTATTGACGATTATATTATGTGAGTGAAGAACTATTAAAAATATTTTGACATCTTGTTTTAATCACCAATTTTTTATGTTTCAGGAAAAATTGCTTACCGATAAAGATACCGGTCAATGACCCATACTTTGGACAACCCCATATTAAACGTACCTGTATGAATTTTGTACGTTCGTTAGCATCAACCACATTAGAATGCACAGGTTAGAAACGTTATACTTGACATCCGTGTCATTAATTACGTTTTAAGTGTTTATTTCGAATCTTCATTGAGATGAAGGATTCATTAATGATAAGCTGTCAATTCATCCTATTAGTAACTTCTTGCGCTTTTAAGTGAAAAACTTAAACAACAACATTAATTGCGGTAAATAAGATAAAATATTCTTTTAAAAGGTCAATGAAAAGGATGTAATCTCAAAAGAATACTGTAATTTTGTTTGCCATCTTTTTATTTACTTAAGATGTTTTTCACCGATTAAAATGACAATCTTTATTAGATGTCCGGCATCGTGTCTTTCAGTCCTTGATTGAAATTCTCTGCGGTAGTGATCATTTTGTAAGTCATATGTCTTAGATTAAATACATAAAGTTCTTGCAAACAAAAAATTCAATTCAATGTATTTTCATCTCTTTTACAAGGACCAAGACAGCAAATTAATCAGAACACGCACTATTTGGATGGATCAGCCATTTATGGATCTGATGCTGCGTCTATGTCGTCACTTCGTACGAGAAAAAATGGTAGGGACAGTGATAGATAATCAGATCTTTTTTTCTTTCAATTTGCTTGATGCACACTGATTATATATTCTTTATATGAAAATTATACGGTGTTCTCAGGTGCAATATTAGTCGCTGCAATTTGTTTTGTTTTATCGTTATTTAAACTAATTCATTTTATCCCAACAGGCCTCACTCAAAATAGTTTGTATTTCTTTCTTTTGGAGGGGAGGGAGGTTGGAGTTTGTGGTGGGGATTGGGATATGTGTTGCTTCACACACTACTCGAGATTCTATAGATTTATATGGAGATGTCACCAAATGCTATTGAATGTCTTTAACTTTTGGCCTGTTTACGATAACAAGCGTCTCTGAAAAGTGAGATGTCTGCAATGTACCAACAGCGACTGTAACACGGTACCTATGTTTCAAAGTTCCAATCGCAACTTTCTATTCAAATACAAAGCGAATTACAACAGAAATAATTACAACCCGTGGTAACGAGTTTGATTTGTCATGTTTTAGATTCGAACCTGAAAGTTTCTCGCAAATGCGGGGATACGTTCCTCCATTGAGCAACAGAGGGGATAATATTTGTTTGTACAACTCATTAATCAATGCCTTCTGAAGCTTTGCAATTTGTAGTACTTTGCGGGTGTCGAAATATCCTTCAAACAAACACTTCTATGACATGGAGCACCCAAGAAAATTCAGTTGACTGAGACCGTCCTTGTATTGATCGAGAAAATCATTGAATTTAAGTGACACATTGCAAAATTGATACGCACATATATGTACTACAATCCACTTAATTCCACTATAACTCAATTTAGGACTTCTCAAGACTTCAAACGGAGACCTTCTACCACAGGATTTGTCGAATGAAGCGTCATGCCGACTCCCAAACAATAACAACAAGGTCAAATGTTTCCAAGCTGGTAAGGAATCTGGAGAGAGAGAGAGAGAGAGAGAGAGAGAGAGAGAGAGAGAGCTTTGAAAATGCACACATTTATTCAAGTATTCTTCACTTTGTTAAAATGCTGAAAATATAAAACAAATACATTTGTGACGGGTACGACAGGACAACAGGGGGTGCTGACTTCTTCCGGACACCTGGTCCCATCCCGTTAGGAATGTGCATTTCTTTTCCACGTTGATACCGTCACTATCCTGGACTTGTCATATTTGAAAACTTTGGTTTTTGAGTGTCGTTACTTCTTAAATTTTACTTTTATCCAAATATGTAGAGTAGATTTTTACCTGTAATGAAACAGAAGTAGGAATACTATAGGAATTATGCTCATTATATATTTTAATTTCTCAATACGCATACTGAGTTTTTTTTTATGGTTTTGAAAAATATGTTGATGTGCAAATATCTAAGATCTAAGAAAAAATATGATCAAATTGAAATGTAACATGCCTTGTCCTTTTTTCTTGTAATTACCATTGTCTATGACACTGTGGCTGTGGTGGTAATATTGAATTTCGCGATAATGTTATTTTCGCGTGTTCACGCGGAAGGTCAGACTTTAAGGCAAGGTGCTCCCTTAGTATTCTAATCTGAGTCACAATTATATATTCAAATTTGCAAAAATAAAGCTTCACGAATGTTTAATACATCGCCAATTCACCAAAGTTAAAATCTCCAGGAATAATTTCAGGTTCACAGTATCTTAATGAAATCACCATATGGAAAATACAAAGGAACAAACGTTATACAGGTTGGCGATTAGTGCCAATTTCGACAGGGAATTAAGATAGTGCAATGAAATTTGATAAATTTTTAATTTTGCGGAAACCGTTTTTATAAAAAGTTCTTATTATACACTGCATGATTCATATTTATCATTCAAAATCCTGTCATGAACATCAAAATCTGTATTTAAATTTGACGTTAATGAACCACGTTAGACATTATTTATTTTGTATAATTTCTTTTAGGGGATGTGAGGGTAAACCAACAACCGGCTTTGGTTTCCATACAGACAATCTGGATGAGAGAGCACAACCGGATTGCAAAATTACTTAAAGGTGTCAACACTCAGTGGGACGACGAAAAGTTGTTTCAGGAGGCAAGACGATTGGTCATCGCCAAACTGCAACACATAACATACAAAGAATACTTACCGAAAATTCTGGGGAATGTTGTGATGAACAGATTTGATCTGAATCCTGAGTTTTCTGGATATTTCATCAAGTATAATCAGAAAGTGAAACCAATGATACGGAATTCATTTATGACTGCGGCTTACAGATTTGGCCATAGTACTATTGACACAAAACTGGCTTACCATCCATCTGGGTCTCCGAATTTCAATTCAAATTTCCGCGATGTTTTCCTACGCCCTGATTGGATATACCGAACAGATGGAGGCGTCAGCTCTGTGATGCGTGGATTGTACGAAACTAATTCTCAAAAGATTGACAGGTAAGAAAATATCGATGGATTCGTATTTTTGATCAACATTCCATATTTGAATAGGAAAATCCTCCTTCGTCGCATGCACATAGTGTTTATGTATGGAAGATGATCCGATTTGTAAATACTTTCACATATAATTGTATACCTTTTTATTTGGACCTCAAAGAACGTAACAACAATAACATCAAGTGTTTTTACTTTTACTCAAAATGTTTTCCGAATATTTTGAACAGGCTCATGACCTACGAAGTAACACGTCATTTGTTTCAAAGCCAGCCCGGAAACGGAATTGATCTGGCAGCCATTAATATTCAACGTGGAAGGGACCACGGAATTGCCGGATATAACGTATGGCGAGAAATATGTGGATTACAGCCAGCCGAGATATTTTCTCCTTCTCTAGGCAATGGCCTTATTGACCATACAGAGGATAATGCTGCGAAACTAGAATCACTCTATGCGTAAGTAACATTCTATAATAAAGTCTGACCTACTTAAGTGGCCCACAGAGATAAAGGACTACATGCCTTATGTGACCTAAATTTTTACTTTCAAAGAGGCTATATCTTATATAAATCGCCCGCTGAATTAAGAGACCACCTGTGATATATGACCTTTTCGCACTTTTCCTAAAAAAAGTCTTTTAAAACAGTTTTGACTGTATGTTTATTCAAAAATGAGTTGAAAGAATGTCGCCAAATTTCAAAGATCGGAAGGACGAGAAAATTCAAGTCTACGCTGGAGTATGACTAATTCTTCAGACTTTTGTATGACACAGTAGATTAAATTTCATCGCTCAATAGCAATAGGTACAGAACATATACCAGAAAGTGTTGTTCATCACTGCCATTAGTTAGCAGCTTCATCAGAAGTTAGAGATTCACTGGTGGAGGAAAAATAATTTATGCAACAACAAGAATAACAGTAATTCATTGCCGTTCAGCTGTAAACCATTATAATATGCAATTTGTGAAAACTTGATCAAATCAGTGAGAAAATGATGTGAAGAATCTAACGTATTTTTTTCTTTTTACTAGGTCCGTAGATGATATAGACCTGTTTACTGGTGGAGTATCTGAAATACCTCTTCCTGGAGCCAAAGTGGGACCAACGTTTGCTTGTCTTATTGGTCTACAGTTTAAGGCTCTGAAATATGGGGATCGCTATTACTACGAAAGTAACACAGACGTTAAGTTTAATCCCAGCTTATTGGATAGCATCAGGAAAACAACAATGTCGAAAATAATATGTGACAATACTGACATTAATGAGATATTTCCAGATGTATTCATGAAAGGGGGAACGGGGTAAGTTTCTTCTACAGTTTTGGAAATTGCACTGTGGCACTGCTAGATCCACATTAAGTAGGGAAATTCATCATTGTCCGTCGGTTTGTCCCTCGAAGTATAAAGTAAACAAATATGTTTTTCCGGCTGTCTCATCACACAGTTTTGGAGCTAAACTTTTTTGGATGACTGAACACAAAATTAAGTGTTGAATGCCCATTTCAGTTTTTTCACATATTGACAAAATACCAGTAGGTGGACCAAGGCTTTTTTGTACAAGCTAACCACTCCTCTGTTATTGTACCTACATCCTTCACTTTATGCTTCTTATAAGCTCACTTTACTGCTAGTTAACTCCCAGAATGAGACAGTATAAACCGAGTTCCCATGTCACAGAAGGTGTTTAAGAACCATCCCTGCTCTACAGCCATAAGCACCGAACATAGGCAAAATTTGTCGCCTTTACGCGCACACGGTGACGTCTCCATGTAAGTGATATATGCTTGAGCGAGACGTTCAACAACAATACAAACAACTAACCAACTAACTGTCGGAGTTAGTTAGTTAGTTAGTTAGTTAGTTAGTTAGTTAGTTAGTTAGTTAGTTATTAGTGTTTTACGCCACTTTTAACAAACCAACTGTCAGAATGATAATAGGAAATAATGTAGAATCACGATTGCGCGAAATTAAAAATATATATATGTATATTTTAGGAAATAATGTAGAATCACGATTGCGCGAAATAAAAAATATATACATGTACATTTGCTAATGTTTAAGTTTTCTATTTAAGGAACCAGAAGAAAAGGTGTTTGTCTTTGCCTAAGTCGGAATGCATACCACGTCATGGAGGGTGGACTAAATGGAAGTCAGCCGGAGGTGGCTGTATGCGACGTAGATCTTGTACAAATCCAAGACCCAATGAATGTGGTGACCAATGTTTTGGAAGAAAAATTCAGTATAACTGCTCATTTCCGGACATATTCATTCCAGGTCCGTTTCCAGCA
>JACSZP010009850.1:290-10776 GCA_016161895.1 Pinna nobilis
TATACTGGCTATATAATGTTTCACCATAACTGATGGTATTTAGCACAACTGTACCACATGGCACATACTTATTTAAGTATGATATATGACTAAAAATAATGATATAGTAACGTCCGATAACCAGTTTCAGTGAGTAACCTAAATCGGTGACCCTGATTTATTTTCTGTGTCACGTGCAAGCTGGAAATCAAACAACAACATTGTTTCTTGTACAGCAAGAGTAATCATCGTCGTAGCTTTACAACAATATTTGTAGGAAAATGAGAGTGAGGAAGATGAGTTTTATTTGTTGATTGTATTTCGCACTCCTATCCTTACACTCACTGAAACTGGTTACCCAACGCTACACATTTATGAACTATACACACGATTATCACCACAAGAGTATCACTGGTTAAATACTGTACAATCATATGACCAAAAACATTTGCTTTAAGGATGATACACCACTTACCACTAAGCCCTTTATTTTGTACAATGAGGGATCAGTTTTAAATATCTCATCCAAATGACAGAAAACCAGTATAGGTGGTACATTAAGCTTAGCTCTCTCCACCTTCCCATCTGTAGCAAACACTCTACATTCTATTATTATGCCATACATGATTCTTGTTTAAAATGAAAGAAATGCATGCACCATGCTTATTCATGTTCAATAAGGACAACATACATACATGTAGGAAATCTAAAATTCACTCTTCTCTTGCTCAAACAAGTGAATTTGTTATTAGGTAAGAGCATATTACAGTGTTCTCCCCAGAAATTTAGATAGCATGGGTTATTTAAGTGTATAACAAGCCTTGTATACACAAAACATGAAAATTGCTGTTGTTGTATTGTTGTTTAACGTCCCACTCAAGAATATTTCACTCATATGGAGACGTCACCGTGTGCCGGTGAAAGGTGACAAATTTTGCCTGTGCTTGGCACTGCTGGCCGTAGAGCAGGGAGGGTTCTTTAACGCGCCAAAACCTACTGTGACATGGGACCTAGATTTTTACTGTCTCATCCAAATGACAGGGATGACCAACCGTGGAGTGGCGCTGCAGGAATCGAACCCCGGACCCTTCGATTCGAAGTCAAACACGCTAACCACTCGGCCACAGAGGCCCCAACATGAAAATAGCTTGATGGGTAATTGAAAAAGCATCATAGTCCCACCACATTAAAAGGGCCTGGGTAGAACACTGACATAGGGTGCATCTGTACTTACATTTTCTTTTGTATCACTTTTTGGTTTGGAATGTGGTGCCGCAGGCTTTCTAAAATTGTCACTTTTATTAGCCATATGATACTGGGTATTTGTTGTATCCTGTAACTGCTGGTACTGTCCTTGATTGACCTGTCCTGATCCTTTATTGAATGGATCTGGATACTGTGTTCCGAACATGACATTTTCCATACTTTGACTATTTGGGGGTTTTTGACTAGATTCTCCGTGATAAGAATGAGACATAGCACTCGGCTGATTCTGTGACACGCCTAATAACGACTGCTGTTGTTGTTGCTGTTGCATATACTGCTGTTGCTGCATTAAATATTGTTGTTGTAGATAGTTAATTTGTTGTTGAGAATACATTTGTTGTTGTTGTTGCTGAATGAGTTGTTGTTGAGCCAGATACTGTTGTTGTGTGACAACATTTCCACCTATGTTGTACTGGTTTTGAGAATGACTAGAAGATACAAACTGATTTTGTTGTGCATATTGACCTGGGACTTGATTGGATGGGACATACTGGTTTTGTGTATGAGCACTATAAGGTGGTTGTTGCGGTTGTTGTCTGTTGTAGGCAGCATTCTGTTGTTGTTGATGTTGTTGTTGAGATGAAGCACCACCGGTCTGTGACTTTTGCATGTTTTGAGGATCTAAACGAAATGTTGGCAAATTATCAATATGCTGATGTAAAAATGAATATCATATAATTCTAATCTTTCTCATAAAGAGAATGGCAAGATGAATACAAGCCATCCACAACTATTCATTATTGTCACATTCTGCAAAACTCACTTTGTAGAAATAACTAAGAATATCTTTAGTACAAAAATTATCAGGTTTTTTCAAGAGCAACAACAGTGCCTTGAAGCACATGATACACCCGTCGCTAATATTGTCGTAACATCTTGATATTACGATATGCACATCTTCATATGATATCAATAACACATGGCAGATTGCATTGTGTAAAAAACTGTGGGACTAGTTGCGCCCACAAGAAAATGTAACACAATAAAGAGGAAAGTAGGTGCTGACGGACCGTAACTCTATTTCTGTGAAAAGTTGAAAAGTTACATAAAAACCCGTAATATATGTTAAACATCACTGCTTCTTGTGATACTATAAACAATTTGAAAGGAATTGAGGCAAAAATAAAAAAGTTCTAGCATTTGGAATGAAATTCCACTATTTCGAAATTAAAGGGGCGTAACTCTGCCAAATATTGTCAGAATAGCGGTTCACACAATGATGCATCCTACGAAGTTTGGCGAAAATCCAGCCAAAATTCTTTGTGTTATTGCCGAAAATGTCTGGACAGACAGACGGACGGACAATGCCATACCATAATACTACCCATCTTGGATGGTTGTATAAAAATGATTATGAAGGAGTATCAAAAGAAATCCCTCCAAAAAAAAAGCCCAAGAAACAAATGAATTAAATTATAAAAAAATGAAAATAATGCAAGTGAAAATTCAATGGTCTAATTCAACAGTATAGATAGGATTACAGTATACAGTGTTATTTTTGCCCTAATGCACATGCAAACAATTTTTCCCCATTTTAAACTGGCCCAGTCCTGTCATATTTCTATTGAGTGAATTTACTGTATTGAATAAGCAAAATTTTGAATTTGCCATTGAAAAAAATGGGGCAAAAGTTTCCCTGTATACAAAATAATTATTACTTACCAGATAATGAAGGAGCTGGGGGTTGGGGATTTGTTGGTGTGGGTCGTTTCCTTGGTGCTACAGTAGTCTGTATTGGTAGTCCTAGGGATGTACCCGATGGAATTGCTTGACCTTTAGGTCTTGACCTTGGAGTAACTGTGGTACTTTCTATAGATGGAGTTGGTATATTTCTGGAAATTCAATATGTTTAAAGTTTAGTCAATGATGTGATGATTTCTGTATCTTGTGTGATATGAGATTTTCCTGCCTATCCCACTTTATACATCCAAAACTTCGATTCAGTCATATCTACATTAAAAGTACATGTGAATGACCATGACCTTCAATATGACACGAGTTCCCTGTGCTACTATCACATTATAACTTATCAACTATACTTCAGTAAAAGCTTTAGATTTGTTTATGCATCTTTTAGTAAACAAACATAAAAAACAGTCAACTCCACACATAACAAAGTTGAAGGGAGGAAGGTATTTATCTTGTTACTGGTATATCCGATCTTCGTTATTCAAAATTACGAAGTAGTGCGAGGAGAATGCAACGGGTACAGAAATCTTCTCATAACGACCAGTTCCTTGTTATTTGCAGAGTTGACTGTATACAGTATGTAGGAAGAATCATCCATTACTAAACCACAAACATGATTTTAGCCATTAATCAAAGTGCAGACTTAAATCCAAAACCTCACATACAAAAGGCATATGTATTACATAAGGATCTACAAAGTCTCTCAAATTAAATGTACATTATCGTCTAATCTTGATATTATTAATTAAATGTCAAATATGAAGTTTAAAATTTTTGGAGTTGCAATAAGGCAAGTTTTATGATAAACAGACAACTATGTGAGCAAACATATGAAGATGATCACCGCCAAAGACTATAACAATTTTGCACCACAAACAGTGACACATGTCACTAGTGTAAGATAATACGTACTTGTACGAGGTAGTTTTGACTTGTCTGGCTTCTGCGTCCGTCATTGGTACAGGTAACTTCATTACATCTGGTCTTGGTAAACCCTGAAGTTAAACAACACACATTTCCATAATGACCTATCAACTATACTGATTTTGATATTGTAACAGGAGGCCAGGCAAAGAACTATTAATCAAGCCATAATTAGTAACACCTGTTAATAATCGTCATGGAAACATTATCTATCAAAGCTGATTTTGATTAATCAAAATCCTCTTGATAATTTGAAGGCTACAAACATCCTTGATGTAGTTTACACGAAAATAATGGGTTTTTTTTTACAATTCCCATAAGAATGATTAAGCTAAACCTGTAAATCAGAAAAGCGGCCAAATCCAACATAAAATGATAAATAATATGTAGTAAAACTAAACTAGATTAGGGCAAAGTGATTACTAATAAATTTTTCACTAGCCACTAATACACCCAGACTTGGATCATCATCTTTCAGCAAGTAACTGGCGAACTAATTTTGAATTAACAGATGCTGATTTGAAGCACAGAAGAAAATTATTGTGATGCATGACATAAAAACTTTAACACTGAGCTACAGAGGCCCCGTGTCATGGAACCAGAGCTCACCCTGTAGGTAGCCAATTTAGCCATTGACTAATTTTGGGGGAAATTGGCTAGGAATCATTGTAATTGGCTAGTTTTCTGGCTGACAATTTTTGTTGTGTAAATTATTTGTTTGGCCTCATTTGTTCAAGTAAGTTAAGACTGTATGGTAAAATATAATTTAGCAATTAAAGTCAATATATAAACATGGGATGAATCAAAATGTATTGATAATAATGCCTTTCTTAAGTGGCTAGCAGATGTCGGTCTATGTAAATAATCAAAAATATTTCATACACTGGTAAATGTTTGTTGGCTAATTAAAATATCTGTTGGCTAGAAAAAGTCTTGTTTGGCTAATTTTTTGGCTAACATTTTTCTCAGTCCAAGGTGAACCCTGTGGAACTAGAACATTTACACCTGATTGATCACATGACATTACTTACATTCATATTTGGCACTGGGCAATCTCTCCGAGCAAAAGCAAATGCTGCAACGGACACCTGATAAATGTCAGGTCGTTTTTCTGGATCCACCTCCAACATGTATGCTACAATAATTAAAACTCCTTATAATGCTTGTGTTAATCAAAGCCCTAAAGACCAGAGAGGTGATATACAAACTCTATCTACCTAATTAATTCTACTTCAGTGGCTGATAAAGACCAAAGGTCTCAAGGGATTGACATTTCAAATGTATCCTGAGTATGACATTGCAGATTGTTTATTTGTAGTTCCAAATATATTCAACATTATAATCAGACACTAAGTTTTGAAAGGAAATAACCTCTTTCCATAACAAACAGGATGTATTTATGAGACATGGTTGCACCTGTATGGCAGCAACTTGAGTTATTGGAGAGTAGGTCAACCATCAAAGCAAATTAAAATTTGGCATCAAAAGAAAGCTATTGTCACAAGACATGCAAATTTGAAGTATTAAAGTCCCATCATGTACCATTAAAAAGTTATAAATAAGATTAAAGTTTTGTGAACAAATGAAAAAACAAATCTTTGATTACTAGGAGAAAAATTTTACACACAGTCAAACATAAAGTTCAAGGTTATCATGGAACCAGATATAAGGTCATTTCATAAGGAATACCCATATGAAATGTTTGGCCTTATGTATTATCATTCAAAAGTTGTAACCATGGCTTTACAAACAGATTAACCAAAAGCCAAAAATTATTTAATCTCAATTTTGGTTCAGAAGAAGGAGAATATGTATTTTTCAGTGCAATACTTACCAATTAGTGAGTGCATCTGAGGAGAATATCTAGAACTATCTGGTATTGTAAAATTCCCACTCTGTATGGCTAGTGTACTCTCCCCGAATGGCAATGTAAAGAAACACAACTTGTACAACAAACAACCTAATGCCTGTAAATATAAAAGCGATAATACAAAATTTATCTTGATCACATTGCACTCTCATTGGTCTCTTAAAGAAATCAAAAAGATTACGTTATTTCTCTCCATAACGGAATATCATGTTACAAACAGAAGAAAAGATGGACATTGAAGAGACAACACTTCAATTTGTATCTTTACTGATGATGCATTATGCCGACATAAGTTTGCAACAAAATAGGAAACTTAGTATTGAGTCAATCAAGACTCCACTAGGTTATACATCACATCATGAACTAGCATAGCTGAAGCATAACATGTCCCCACCAGAAACCATGAATCCATAAAAAGAGTTGTCACAGGACTGTCTAAGGATGTACAAACAATAGGGTCTATGCTTTCTAAATGTAGGTCATAGCCCAAGGTCAAGGTTAAAGGTCATGGCCTTAAATGAAAGTTCTGATTATGAGGAATCCATACGTGAAATATTAAAGACCTATCTTTTCAAGGTAAAAAGACAAAGCCTGAAGTTGGCTTAGGATGCTGCCATTTTCAATGATACTGACAATGTCAGGGGTATGGTATAAGTTATCTTCACTTTCATCCCAGGGAGCTTAAAAGTAGGCCAACTATAGCAAAACTTAAACTTGTTCAGTTACTTATCATTCAAAAGCTTCATGGCAAGTTTCATGTCAATATCTGCAAAATGGCAGAGAAAAATCTGGAAAAACAAAGTGTCTCAGAGAGACAGACAGAGTGATGGGCAGAGTGGAAACCAATAGTTCCCTACTGGTGAGGGACTCATTATGAAACTTAGTCAATCAGTATAATACAGAATCTCAGACACTTCATCCATTCACAGATATGTATAGACTGATATAATTGTATTTTAGTGAAAAATGCATATTGCATATGAACAAAATTACATTGTGGTCATTCAACAATTTTGTAGTTTCATTCTTGGCTTTTAGTATGTCCAATTAGACCATTTGTAACTCTTATTATAAACGCACATATGATATGCAGTATACTAGCAGCATGGTGCACTTTGTAGACCTATCGATTATATACATCATTCTGGTAATTGCACAATTGTTGATGACAAATTGACTCTATAATTAACAGACTTTTACTGTATTTAGTAATCTGATAAATAATACAAAATCTGAACTAGCCTCTAAAGTGGTAATTGTAAGCTAGTGAATCTGGCATTTGAAGGCAATTGGCATTTGAGGACAATTAGGTAAAGTCTTATTCATTTTTACAGAAAATAAAAACTTAAAGAAAATTTGTTTGTATGTCACGTATTGATCCATAGAGCTGCTTGCAACTGTTGAGAATGTACTACTCTAGTCTACTACAAGACATCCAGTTAAAAAAAAAGTAATGCATCTGTCTCATGTAAGCATGTTGGCCAGTGTATAGGCCAGAGCACTCAACAGAAACAAAACTTTTATGTATGCAGAATTTTTTTTCCCTGCTAATCATATTGGTGCATAACCCAGCATATATCAACATATGTTGGTAATTCCCTGTACTTAATTTAATAATATATCGTCGGATACCCTAAGTCTGTGGTAACCCCAAGACCGTGGTATTTCAAAATCCCACGAGATTCCGTATGTAAACGCGTGCATGACGTCAAATTTAGATTAAAGGTCATCTATAAATATCGGAGGAACTCCCTCAGAGATTTCCAGAGGAAAAGTGTCAAAAATAGGTAAAACAATCAAATAAAAGCAAGATCAACCATAAAAAGACTATATTTGCTAAGTCCATTGTCCATAGTACGACGACAAAGCCCCTGTTCTCTATTAATTCAGCACCTTATATCCGGGTTACCACGGAGTTACATTCATGGCCGACAAGTTACACATGTTTGACCTAGTTGCATTTGAAGCGCTGTCATCGTAGTTTAGTGCCGTGTGCCATCAACTAAACATTTTTTCAGGTGGAGATATATTTCTCCTATATTTATGAGAATGACAATGGCTATGTGCCAGTATTAAGTACACTTTTAATCGTTTACATTGTTAATACCACGGAGTTTGGGTATTCCAGGATATCCTTACCCATACATCTGCTTTTGTCTCAATAGCTTTTCCTCCATACAAATCCACCATTTCTGGAGCCCTATATGATAATGTGGTGTATCTGAAGTGTAAAATCACAAAGTTGTGGAGAATGGTATAGTGATATAAACTGCACCAATGATGCGCATATAAAGTACACAGAAATCACAAAATCTATACTTGTTAACATGGAAAACTGTGGACTATGTATTCACAACTGGGTAAGAAGTGGCAATGCTGTGATATAATGTGTGATCAACTTAAGTAATACTCACAAAAATAGATAATAGATCTGCAACTCACTCAGCAATAAAATGAAGTTGTGAAATAATGACTATCTATCCATATATCATTCAATATAGATGATATCTATGTCACACTATGCCAAACATCAAAGTCAAGGTCATATCATCTAATGCTCTGATGCCAAATGAAAGGTCTTATTATAAGGAATGTGCATGAAATATTGACATTTCAAAGCTTTGTAATGGGCATACAGACAGAAGGAAGACAGATAAAGAAGTAGACGGGCAAGGTGATCCCTTCATACCCCAAAAGCTTTGTTTTAAAGGGGAACAAAAAATGCTGTTGTTGTATTGTTATTAAACATTACGCTTACAAATCTGTCACTTATATAGAGGTATTACACTACAATACTAGTAGTATACTATTGTACTATTTGTATAATAGTATAACTATACTATTTATAGTAGTACAATATAGGTACTACTATACCTACAAACTAGGTCTGTACCCATCACACTTGCAGTCATTAAGAAGTGAGAGTTCTTTGACATGCTGACGCCTACTGTGACAAAGGACTTTGGTTTTTACTGTCTCACCTGAAGGACAGGGCAAGCCAGCCAACATTTTCTTGAGCAAAAGAGGTAGGTTAGCGCAAGACTGTATTGCACGTCCCACTAGGGGTTCAGAGGAAATGCCCCTCTCGGAAAATTTTTGAAAGAATAAAGCAAAATGGTGCAATCTGCTGCATTTTAAAACCAAATAGGAGTAGTTTGTTAATGCATTTTGGAGTAGAAGAAACAGCAGCATGTACTAATAAATCTTTGAAGTGGCAAGCAAACGCAAATCTCTATGAAAAAAGTATTTACTCCACTTTTTCAATACTTTTTCAATAACATCTTACAAATGCGATATGTCTTCCTTCAAAAATCAGTATGCGTTGGGAGCTACTGAACATCAGTAGTCTACCACATAAATCGGTAGGGTTGGTAGGGATGGACAAGGGCAAGCCAGCTGAGTGGATTCAAACCAATAACACCATGATCATCAGAATGTGAACATGCTTACCAGGGAGACACTTGTGTGCTCTGAACAATTAGATAAACACAAGATCACTGAAAAGCAACAGAGAGCACTTGACACTGTCATTACATGTCGCTTACAATCTTATGGTATCATAAGAACTATGGTACAGGCTAACATGTCGCTTTTTGTGTACTAACTTTTTTATCTCATCCTCTATCTGCTGTATATTCTGCTGACCGGGATCTAGCACCTTAGCAGTGGCACTCCCAAAATCACATAGCACGTATTGTCCAGTATCTGCTATTAAAATATTTTCTACCTGCAAATACATATAGATATTGGGATTTCAAATGCAGTTGTATTACAAAGCTTACCACCATGGCTTTTTATAATATTGATACAAATGTTTTCATAGCATGCCCCATAAAGCAGAAAATATTGACATGGACAGCAATCGACACCTTGTTTCATCTTTATATGTAGTATACAGTGATGTCTCGTTAGTCCGGACACTTTCGTCTCCAAGCAATTCGTCCGGATTAACGAATTATCCGGACTACCGGATCATGCCTCATGTCAAGAGTTATTTCCCCTGTTCTATTTACAGTGCAAAAGTTTAGATCTAAATAAGAAAAGGAAAATAAATGAAAATTAATAGAAATAAAAAAAAGCGTTTAAAAACGACAAAAGAAAAAAATGTTTTGGAAGAAAAGGAGAGAAGGGAAAAAAATGATCGAAGACAAAGAATGCGCACTTATTCTCCAGCACATACATTTGTAGATGACATTATTTATAAAGTTCAGCAAAGATCGATATATGGTCTGCAGATTATCGACCCTATTTATGTTATAAAAAATGAAAAGAATAAGCCGGGTATAATCTCTTTTCACCTTCATCTAAGATAAACAGCACCTCATTCTTCCTTAATCAAAAGAATAACGATAATATAAAAGTAAGTAAATTCACCGACAGTCTCTACCTTGACAGAATAATCAAACCCGTGAGTACTACTTAGTGATCCATTCGATCGATAAAAGGTGGCGATTACCTACCATCTCATTATCAATTAATTATACACACGGTAAAAGACTTTTCTCTGTCATTGTTTAGTTCAAGTTGTTGTATAAACAAGATGTGTTTGAGAAACACTATGCCCCCGAGTGGTAAGCCATTTGTGAAGGCTAAGACAATCAAATAAATGGCACTTTTTAAATGTCTTGTCATTAGGGATAAATGTGCCAAATATGAAAGCAATGTGTCAGAAGACACAAGTTACACTGAAATGTGTTCTCAAGCTATCTGACAGAAATGCAGAAATTACTTATTCAGATGATTTAAAAGTCCCATAAC
>JACSZP010009858.1:0-19207 GCA_016161895.1 Pinna nobilis
GGCACTTTTTAAATGTCTTGTCATTAGGGAAACATGTGCCAAATATGAAGGCAATGTGTCAGAAGACATAAGTTATACTAAAATGTGTTCTCAAGCTACATTTGTATTTGACAGAAATGGAGAAATTACTTATTAGGATGATTTTAAAGTCCCATAACTCTGGTGAATATAGATGGATTTCAGTCGTTATCAAACTAATTTGAGATCTTACTGATATAAAGCCTTAAACCAAATNNTTGACGGAAATGGAAAAATGACCTATTTCTACGATTTTAAAGTCCCGTAACTCTGGCGAATATTGACGGATTCCGGTCATTATCGAACTCATCTGAGATCTTACTGATATAAAGCTCTACACCAAATTTTGTTCAAATCTGATTAAAAATACTCAAGTTATCTGACGGAAACGGAAAAATTACCTATTTTTACAATTTTAAAGTCCCGTAACTCTGGCAAATATTGACGGATTTCAGTCATTATCGAACTCATCCGAGATCTTACTGATATAAAAAGCCTTACACCAAATTTTGTTCAAATCTGATGAAAAGTTTTTGAGTTATCTGATGGAAACCATGTGTGCAGACAGACAGACAAACAGACAGACAAAAAACAATATGCCCCCCGATCTTCAATCTCGAGAATAACTTGTTGTAGACCTACAGTCTAGCAGGCCTAATAACTACAGACTAACGACGTGGATTAGGATCGGGGTTTCATGTCAACAAAAATATTTCTGTCGGCTTGACTGAAATAGTGACTAAATAAAGTGAAACAAAAGCATAAAATGCATTAGTTTCCCAGTTTCTGTCTTACAAGTTTGGGATACCTACCATGTTGACGTGTTGAACGATTGCGTTATATGAACTGAGGTGTGATTGGCTATTTTTGTTTCCATATACCAATCAAAATTAAGGAAACATCATAATGTTAATTATAAAACCAAAGTTTTTTCGGACTAACATTATTTCAGATAACCGGAATATGAAAGGATATTTATTTGTTCAAAAATAGCGCAGAAAACCTCATGTGATCTAAAAATTTGTTTATTAACATCTTGTTTTTTCCGCCGTAATTTGTAAAACCTCGTATGAAACAGCTTAAGATGCACGGAAAAGGACTTTAAGTTCCACATTACTTGCGCATGCGTCAACTCATTTCTTCCAGCATCAACTTCCTGTTTTGCTATACACGCTAGCAAAATTTAAGTACATGACGAAATTTTTTCAAGATGACAACTACAGAATTTCTCTGACGGGGTGAAATTCACTAAATTCTTATATTTGGTATTCGAAATGGATGTAGACAACGAGCTAGACGGCAAGCTGCTACAGCAGTTCAGTTCTATGGGAACGACAGATAAAGAAGTTCTCATCTCCGAATTTCGAAAGTTGCTTGGTCCAAATGAAATAAGTCCAGCAGGATGCGCGTTTTTCCTCGATATGAACAATTGGTAATTTTTCGCTTTTATGATTGATTATATGTGACGTGGATATATGGAATGAAAACATACAAATTTTCTCGACAACGCCATAATAATATATGCGTTCGATACGTACTTTCGCTTTATTTTGTTCAGTCGATGAACTTGATTATGGACAGTTTAATGCGGTGTGACGAATTACCGGAACGGACCAAAACTAACCGGAACGGACCAAAACGAACCGGATCGGACCAAAAACGAACCGGAACGGACCGAATTTGATAATATTAAAGCAATATTTAAAGTTAAAAAATCATTTTACAGATGCAATAAATTATATTCAAGTAAAACAGTAAAGCTTTAAATAATTGCAAATTTATGTGTGTCTGTTCTTTACAATACAATCCAAAACAGACCAAATTGAAAGCAAATTTGTCATTTAAAAGCATTATTTAGATCCAGGATATACATTTTTATGAATTTATAATTTCTATAATACAATTTATCATCATTTGGGTTGTGTTTTCGACGGTATGTTTCATTAATCTCATTATCTAAATAACCGAAACGGAGTTAAGCCTGGTGCAAATTAACATACTCGCACTGTTTACTACAAGGCTTAACTCCGTTCCGGTAAATCAGATTACCAAAGTACGTTGTATTATCATTGCGATTTCAGTCTCGTACTTTTGATTAAGTTTCAGCTACCGGAACAGACCCAGATGGGAAAAAATTGCAATTTTGCGTTTCGTTATATATTGTTTTAAAATATGAATCAGTGCAAAACATTAATTTTGATGCAATATGTATAAACGAATGTAGACAATTTTTTTAAAATATTTAATGTTGTCGTGAATCGTTAATGTTTTAAATTCAGAAAATTTATAGTATCTATGAAATAAAATTCATATCAAAATGATACTTTTATCACAAAATGTATCAAATACAATTTATTCAAAATTATCCAATTAACTACCTTAAATGCAGTAATTTAGTTTTCTTTTATTTATCATCTCATAAAATGTACATGTATGCATGCAGTTCCTAACTGAAGTTCAACCAAGGTATGAATTTCCCGAAAGACTACGTACGTACAGAATCTCGACAATGGAAATATTTCTTTAAGATCAGGATATTTTTGTGCAGCAGTCATTGAATATTTTATGTTCCTTCTTTGATGTGGATACTTTTTATGTTTTTGTTAATTAAAGAGGGTTAAGGGATCATTTATACGTGTAATTAAGAAAGTGCGAAATCAGATAAGGTTCAATCATGTGTTCACAGGTGTTATTGTTTTGTAAAACTTGTTTGTTTAAGGCACACTTGTAGAAATTGTTTGTTTAAGACACGCGTGTAAAATGTGATCATAACGCCTAATGATGAGGATCAGTGCTCAAAAGTTAAATCATGAAATTGTCCGATACCCAATTTAAGGCTCAACTCCTCTCTTGTAATTCAGATAAACGAAATATATCGCTGGAAACACCGTCAATGATGACAAATGGTATTCCAAAAATTATGAATTGCCCAAAATTTGTTCTGCGCATATATGGATATTGTTTTTAAAATGCCAAGTTTGCTTTCATATTGGTCCAATCCGGTTCGTTGTAGTGCGCCTGGATCGCAATTATAAAAATAACATGTACCGCAAATTGCAACTGTGTTTATTTGATATAATTCATAGTATCTAAAAATTGAAATTCCATTTCCAAAGGATCCTTTGAACCTGAAATGTAAAAGATGAAAATTAATCACAATTTGCAGATCAACGTACATACAATGCATATTTGTAAAAACTACGATGCTGAACTCTGTTCCGGTTATTATTACAACTGATACTCCAAATATTATTAATTCATGAAATTTCATATCCCAAGACTAAATATTGCTTTAAAAATATCAAATTTTATCCAGATTCAGTCTGTTTTGGTCAAGACAATGTATGTTTGTTAAAACTACGAGGCTGAACTCCGTTCCGGTTATTCTTATTAATGAAATATATCGTCGGAAACACAACCAATGATGACAACTGATACTCCAAATATTATTAATTCATGAAATTTCATATCCCAAGACTAAATATTGCTTTAAAAATATCAAATTTTATCCAGATTCGGTCCGTTCTGGTTCGTTTTGGTCCATTCCGGTTCGTTTTGGTCCGTTCCGGTTCGTTTTGGTCCGTTCCGGTAATTCGTCTCACCTGTTGAATGTACTGAAAATGGCAACGGAGCGTAACTGACCGATTCTGTGCATAAATGTCAAGATAATTTTCAATGTAATAGATTAAATCTTTCTTACACTGGAAATGCAATGTGTCAAGGTTATAGACTTAGACACCCATCATGTTTGGTCCAGCGGACAGCGGTCCATGGAATTACCGAAAACACCAGTAAAAGTACTGAAAACACCAAAATATGTTATGTAAACAACTAAAATATTGTAGTACTATTTATCTATTTATGAAGTAAATTCCGATTGCATAAAACGAAGGATACCTATAACAAAGTCAAAAGTCAATCCCCTTTGACTTGGGTATAGACCAACTACACTGTACAGTACATGATGTTTTCGGTATTTCCACGGACCCTTTGGACAGTGATTCTGATAAGCTTCATATTTGTGTATTTTACCCTTTTAAATTGACGAAATATGTATTGATAATGAAATTTATGTTTAAATACAATATTTTTGCCTTTCTATTTACTTCAGTTTTTAGTACACCAAAATCCAACCCAGCCATCTAGATTATCACAATTTACATTTTCCTGTTTACATAAATATGATAAACTGTTTAGTTGCAAGACATGATTTTTACACATAAATATGACAAAACACCTGAGTTTTCAAATTTCTGGTAGCTTGTGTACCTCTTTAAACCTAGAGCTATCAAAATAAACAATCTCTTTTTTTCAACACATACCTGTACATGTACATGTAAATAATTTTAAATTTGGTAGCTCTAGATCAAGAAAAGCTTAGTTCAAGCACATTCCAAAACCCTTGTATATATACATCCTACAACTTTCAAGTCTAGTTCACATGCTATTTTCAACATCTGATTTTCTGTAACACTTTACTTGGAAAATCACAGCACCTAATTCGAGCCTGTTTAATGTACCAGGTATAGTGCTTGGTAAATAGAACACTACATCAATACATGTACCCACATTGTATTTCCATATCCCGGTTTGATGACCAGACTGGGAACTCAGGACCACAAGGCATATATCCCCAGCTCAGTGGCTTAAATGCTCTGTAGAGAAAGCATTTAATTGTTTGAAATTTAATGTACTTTGTATGCATGAATATAATGTTTTCTGTAGATGTTAAGTGTATTTTTTTAAGGAACAATACTTACTGGAGAAACCATTTATGGAGACATTTGATTATCAAAAATTCCTTGAATTTAAACTTGTCTTGAGGGACCACATGTCCATGGCTGCACAGATTGTCTCTTAAGAAAGTTCTACTATAGTATTCATGTTTTGTTTTTCTTTTTTAGGAATTTGCAAGCAGCAATATGTTCATATTATGATTATGATCAACCAAACATACGGCTTCCTAGTATGGGGTTCATAATGGATGTCACAGTTGGAGAAGGGGAAGCCGTCCCACCAAATACAACTTTTACCAAAACTTGGAGAGTTCAAAACTCAGGTAAACTTTTGGGGTGAAATTTGATAATGGTAATTAGATTGTACACTTACCAAAACATGGAAAGCTCAGGATTCAAGATAAATCAGTTATAAGTTATGGCTATGTGCACTGTAACAGTGTTAGTGCATGAAACAAAAATATCCAATATGGCTATCAGACCCGGTATTATGAAGAATCTACTGGCCCAATCTAAAATAATTATCTCAGGGAAAATTCCAATCTACCAAGTTGGTTAAAAACACAAACTGATTGAGCCACTTTACTTTTTTTTTGGGTATTCTGGCTCCATGGTATTATTTTCACCTTTAGATTCTTAGGTTGTTGGTTTAAGTCCACTTATGGAAGATGGCTTGCTTTTCTTGTCCTGGAATGAGACAGTAAAAACCAAGATTCTGTGTCATAGTAGGTGTCAACAGATTACAGGAAACCCCAAGTTAAAACCAAGGTCCTGTGTCACAGTAAGTGTCAACAGGCTACAGGGAACCTATATAAAAAACAAGGTCCTGTGCCAAAGTAGGTGTCAACAGGTTATGGGGAACCCCAAGTAAAAACCAAGGTCCTGTGTCACAGTAGGTGTCAACAGGTTATGGGGAACCCCAAGTAAAAACCAAGATTCTGTGTCACAGTAGGTGTCAACAGGTTACCGGGAACCTTTAGTTAAAACCAAGGTCCTGTGTCACAGTAGGTGTCAACAGGTTATGGGGAACCCCAAGTAAAAAACAAGGTCCTGTGTCATAGTAGGTGTCAACAGGTTATGGGGAACCCCAAGTAAAAACCAAGGTTCTGTGTCACAGTAGGTGTCAACAGGTTACAGGGAACCTTCAAATAGTAAAAACCAAGGTCCTGTGTAACAGCAGCCATCAACAGGTTACAGAGAATCTTTAGTAAAAACCAAGGTCCTGTGTCACAGTAGCTGTCAATAGGTTACAGGGAACCTTTAGTAAAAACCAAGGTCCTGTGTCACAGTAGGTGTCAACAGTTGACAGGGAACCTTACAGTTCTTTTCAGTACTTTTGAACTATGGTGGATACGACTGTAACAAACTTGATTTTATTTCAAACACTCCCATAACAATACCTCTATTTATAATAATCTGTATTACCTGTACCTTACTGTATCCCCTTATTACCTGTAAAACTTGTGACAAAAAATCTATATAGATTTAGACAAAATTGCGGTAGACTTGTACTGAAGAAGGCATTGTACGACATTGGAAAATTTGCCAGAAATCATAAGCACAAGATAGTTTTCCCCAGGGCAAATGTTGAAATACAATAAACATCAGGTTACCCTCAGTTGTCCCCAAAATCCCCCTCTTTTCAACTTCGTATTTGATGCTTGAATTTGTCATTTTATTTTGTGTTTCTGCACTTTTATTTTCACCCCTAATATCACTTGTTAGGCTATAAACTCAAAATAGTCTTATTTTAATTCATTCATAGGGACTGGGTCCTTGTACACCTGTAATGCATACGTCACAGTATATTCCTGTAAAAGTCAGACAGAATGAACCATATGTTATTCCTAACGCATGTGCATATACATGTATGTGGAACTGCAAAGTGTCCGTTGGGCATACAGGGTTGTATTTACATGCGGATCCAGTGGAGTGTTTTCCTGTCACTATTATTTCTGATGACATTCTGTATATTATTAATGCAGAGAACTTTATAGTGTATAAACTCTATTGTGTGAATAGACAACTGCTTCCTTGTGAGCCTGTTCAGCTAACCCGGATGTGGAATTGATGGCTTATGTGACTCACTGTGACTATGAATGTTTGAGGCATTTATATATAACTGTGTTGCAGTTGTTTTGCTACTATGTGACAGACATTAACAAACTGAACGATAATTGTGGTCCAAGTGTAGCCTATATGTACTGTATTTTAATACATGTATTAATAATTATGTACATTCATATAAATATATACAATGTATGTTTGGGCTGACTCGGTTTCTCACTCTCACTATTTTGTTGTTGTTCCCAATGCACAATAAACCATTGCACTGGTTCGTATTCTTATTTAATCAAATCATCGGGACGTATATCCCACATCTCAACAATGACTGTGGTATTTTACATATATGTACCAAGGCTTTCATCTAGGGCCAAGACTTTTGACCTAGTTACATGTACATGTACCTTTACCTTGGACTTTGTCATACTTTTTTTATGATAACCAAAATCAAGGCTACTGGTATATTTCATGAGATGTAAGAAGGAAGTTTTATACCATTCTTCTATTAGGGAAGACCTATTCTACCTTCTTTTAGGGAATATTCATTTAGGGATAGCATTGCTACCTTATGTGTCTATTTGTACACAAACAATTCGAGATTCCGCATGGCTTAGATTTCATTCTGCCTAAATACTGTATGTTTGTCAGCCAACCTTTAACTATATGAATGACAGAGCGTATGATGTGGCTGTGATATTTCTCATGTTGTCATGTAGTACTTGGAATGATGAAATCAGACGTAGAATTAAGAAAACTGGGTACGACTAATGAGAATTAATAAATCTGAAATTCTTTTTTTTCTCATGCAATCTACAGGGGACGAGGCCTGGCCGCCGGGATGCTGTCTGAAGTACTGCACAGGGGACAATTTGAGTAACACCGATCGAATAATGGTGGACATGCTTCAGCCAGGGCAGATTAGCGACATCAGTGTACAGATGCACAGTCCCCCCAATACAGGGGTCTACCAAAGTCAATGGAGGATGTCTACACCTACAGGCTTATTCTTTGGAGGTAATGTGTCATGTAACTTTTCTATGTAAGTTGGGGAGAGTCAGTTATTGGTATGCAGTAAGGTGCTTGTCTTTGATCTGAGGGCTTGGTATAATCTGACTTCCCTTGTCACAGTAAGAGCCAAAATGTTTGATATCCTCATTGCCCAAGGAGACCTAGGATAATATCCTTAGTATTCAGGTCAACATTTCTGGAGCCACCATCTGCTTTACCCTTCCACAGAATGTTTGAAATAATTTTGAAAGTGTGTAAAATGTTTTGCATTTGAGTTGGAACTGATGCTATGCTAAATGACTGGCATTTGTGTTGGAACCGATGTGTTGCCAAATGGCTGGCATTTGGATGCTTTGCTAAATGGCTGGCATTTGTGTTGGAACCGATGCGTTACCAAATGGCTGGCATTTGTGTTGGAACCGATGCTTTGCTACATGTAAATGGCTGGCATTTCTGTTGGAACCTATGCGTTGCCAAATGGCTGGCATTTGTGTCGGAACTGATGCTTTGCTAAATAGCTGGCATTTGTGTTGGAACCGATGCGTTGCCAAATGGCCCGCATTTGTGTTGGAACTGATGCTTTGCTAAATGGCTGGCATTTGTGTTGGAACCGATGCGTTGCCAAATAGCTGGCATTTGTGTTGGAACTCTGATGCTTTGCTAAGTCCCATGCTATTAAGTTGGAATTATTTACCAGTTGAATGACATTAAAAAACCAGACACTGTGACAGTATTCATTGTTATATTGGTACTAGGGGAACAGTCAAGTCATTGACTGAGGAAGCAGGTAGACCTAGGAACTATCGCCACAGGCTTAAGTCAAAGGATAACAGTTCCTGAGGTTCCTTTGTATCTTGGTCAATAATTTGATTGTCCCCTAGTTCAAATGAATCAAATTGTTTATTACCAGATTATATATAAGGACAAGTAAATCTGTGTTTGTTTTAGGCCTAGTACAGTGCGTCATTTTCTATTCATGCCGTGTGTACACTTCTAAAACAAAATAATTGTGTACAGGATGGGTCTGCAGGACAATTGACTATTATACATAATTAAATGTAATTATACCTTTCCAAAGTGAGTTCACTCGCTTCACAAAAATCTTATCATACCGTGGACAACTGACGAACTGTTTGACTGATCAGATGTTTTTATTGTTTTACAGGAATGTTTTAAATGACAGTAATTTGATAGTAGACCCAGTGTAAACCTAAATGGCCAAAATTTAACAGGCCAAAAAATAACCTCATCTCAAAAAAGTCTCATCTTGAGACCAAAGTGACCAAATTGTGGCAACGCCAAAATATCCCAATTTTCGGTAATGATAAATATTCTCCAGTCTGCTCACTGCTGTTTAGTTCTTATTGCATCAGCCATATTTTGAATATCTTCACTGGCATATAGTGGTACAATGCATATCTATCTGAGTGATATGGATTCAAAATGAGAACATAAATCCAATAAGAAACAGCCTAAATTATTCCTAATTATGTTTTCTGTGTATATCTGAAGGACATATTGGTTTTTACATGAAACGCTTTGCTGAGTTGCCATGTGAGGTCTCTCGTCCAATCTATAACTTTGTTTTATCTGCAAGTTATAAAAATGAATTTATTATCATGTTTTATAATAATTATATCACTTTCATTTTATTTCAATTTCATATCTACTTTCACTTTCAGATGTGATATGGGTCATAGTTCAAGTGGACGAAGGAGGAGTGTTAGATATCACGCAGCAGTTACAAAAATTCGGAAGTGATTCCCTAGGACATTCTGTTTATCCCCAAAATATTCCAAATCCATTTGCTTCCCCTGTGAAGCAGGACTGTAATGGAATTAATCCTCCCAATGTATCCCCCAATAGTTCTATATTAGCCCAGCATGGCAGCCCCTCCAGTCCTGAACTTCTGGTCTCGCCAATTTCGTCTCTACAGATACAACATAGCAGTCCTCTACCATCACAACTCAGTCCCTTCTCAGGACAAAATCAATCAACTGCTAGATCGTTATTCCAGGTATGTATTATAAAGGTATCTTCTTAATTAAGCTGGATGACAGGTGTTCTCACAAGTTAGGTGACTTGTATTGTATTGTTGTATAACGTCCCACTCAAGGGTCTTTCACTTATATGGAGATGTCATCATGTGAAGGTAAGGCAGGCATTCCGAAACATGCCCTGATACAGGATGTCAGTTTTTACTGTCATCTGAAAGACTGGAACAGCCAACCCTAGTGTTGCACAGACTTATATAGGCTGCTTAATGGTTGGAAGGCGATTACGCTAACCATAACACCACAGTTGTCTTTCAGTTGACTTGTATGGGACAAAACCACCCTAGAAGTGTACTAAAGGTACACTGTAGTCACATTAGACAGGTATGGGGTCGATTACTTTTAAATTTGTAATCAGTTAAATTACAATTTCTTTGCGTTTGAAAAGTAATTAATTGCACCATGATTACGCAAAATTTAAAATGTAATTGATTACTTTTGATTATTTTCTCTCAATGTTATCATGATTACTCACGATTACATCCGATTACTTTTAACATTTTATATGCCTGATTATATTTTATGTCTTATCAAACCACAAAGATTAAGCACAATTTTAGATTTTTTTACTCAATTATGACAATATAAATACCGTCAGCTAGAATACTAAATTTGAAAAGGAAAAATGCCACCGCATAGTTCAACAAGGAATTGGGGAACCTCCACCCTAATTTTATCACTACCATTCGACTGACCAGAAGTACCGGCTATGTCTCCACTTTCCCTGTTTTGTTGGTTTCATGAAGCTGAACGACCCGCAGTCTTCAGCTTTTGCTATTCTCTTTTGAGGAGAATTATTATGATTATTATATAAATGCTTCATGTGCTTAATCCATAGCTGTATTAAGAATTGATAATAGTAACCCAAGCTGAATTTTTAAATCCATGCTATTGTTTGACTAAGTGATAATTACTGTATAAACTGTCCGTCGTCCATTAACTTTTCACATTTTGAACTTCTTCTCAAGAACCACTGAATGACTCGGGCCCAAACTTGGTACAGATGTTCTACACAAGGTTCCACACAAGTGTTGTATTTTTTGGGGCCATGCAAAATCCAAGATGACCGCCTTGGCCTCTGATTGGCTGAGACATTTTGAACTTCTTCCCAAGAACCACTGAATGGATCAGGCCTAAACTTTGTACAGATGTTCTACACAAGGTCCCACACAAGTGTTGTTACATTTGGGGCCACAAGAAATCCAAGATGGCCACCATGACCTCTGATTGGCTGAGATATTATGAACTTTTATCAAGGTTTTTTCAACCAAATTTTCCAGGGATGAACATTAGGTTATTCAATGTTGTTCAAAGCACCCCCTGGGTCCAAAAATGGCATGCTCTATGGCCAAAAAGGTTCAAATCCAAATAAACTGATTTCTGGAAATATAGCATCCTTTTAAGGTGTAAATTAAAGTTTGTTTTAGAGGAGGCCCTGGGGTCATTTGTGACCCTGCCCTGGGGTTAAACATTTCCCATAGGGTTACTATAAGATTTCACATTTCAGGCCTCTTCTCAAGAACCATTGGGCCAATTTCAACCAAATTCATAACTCGGGTGACTGTTAAGGCCCCTTTGGCCTCTTGTTTTGTAACTATTAAAAGTGTTATTGGCTATTTCTTCTTCATTTTCCCCTTAACTACATAGACTGATATACTATAAAAAAAATGATAAAGCAACAGACACACAAACATTAAAATTCCTATTTTGTGAAAATTTATTGAGAAACCTAGGTTTGGCACTATTTCACATGCAATTGAATAACTCAACCCCACTCTTTGTATAGCATATCCCATATTGACATATGAGATTGTTTTATTCCTTTGTAAAGGTCTTATTTATTATTGGGTATGAAGTACAAATAGGAAATGCAGAAAAAAAATCAAATATATTTTCAGAAAACACAGACAATGACAATAGAGCCTATTTAAGCTGTAATAAAATGTAATCAAAAAGTAATCATACAAATGTAATCGAAAAAGTAACAAAAAGTAATCATGATTACAACATTTTTTTTCACTGTAATTGATTAAATTACGATTACAAGTAATAAGGAAATATGTGATTACTGATTACATGCAATTACTCTTCAAAATGTAATCAATTACAGCCGATTACAATTACTCAATTACGATTACCCCAACCCACCCCTGATTAGACATAAAGTCCTTTAATTCTTGGGTTTCTAAGGCAGGTTAGACTATATATTCAGTCAATGGTATTTTAAGATCCTGATCTATTTCTGATTTGCCTAGAAATCAGATTGTTATCCTTCATTGCAAGAACAATAGTACGGATATTCAAAACAAGGCTGAATGAACAGACAGAACTTGTGTGTTATTATCGGCACACTATTTTAAGAGTCCACTGTTATTTGCTATATGCCTGTGTAATAATTCTCTCCTGCCAACATATTTTAATTACTTTAGTACCACTTGTTACACCTATTGATATCGTTTCCTTCATTATCTATATAAAGTCAATGGGCGTGTATGGAGCCATAATCCTGGGGACGTCATTATGGTGGATGTTAATAATTCCTCATCTGTTAGCTCTTCATAAATTAGCAAAAAGTCATCAAAGAAGTTGATAATGGACCTTTAATGATGCAATAAAAAGGTTTTAGACTGAAAAAGGAGGAATAAGCAAGCCTCTTTGGTCTTTACAGTCAACAGGACCTCACAGGCTTAGCCCTGTTTACTGTGTAGACCTCACAGGCTTAGCCCTGTTCACTGTGTAGACCTCACAGGCTTGGCCCTGTTCACTGTGTTGACCTCACAGGCTTGGCCCTGTTCACTGTGTAGACCTCACAGGCTTGGCCCTGTTCACTGTGTTGACTTCACAGGCTTGGCCCTGTTCACTGTGTAGACCTCAGTTGGGCGTATTCCTCCATATTCAGAATTTGTACATGCAGTATTTAAAAATTATCTATACTTGATGCACCTCCATGAGCAAACAAATTATAAGCCAATGTTTGGCTAAATGTACATGTATGTATGCAACATTTTAATTAACCAAAGGCTATCAAATATTTTATGGTAGAACACTCAGTGTAGTTTTGACCAGTGTAGTATTGACAGACTTCAATAATTCATGTTTTATTTTTCCAGACTCCAACCGACATCGACTGTGATATACAAGAAGGCTGCAAGTCTGACCTTGACCTTTCCTAGCAAAAGCCTACGGATCTTGTTCATGAGTGATGTGTGTGCACTGAATGTTTGAAGCTGAAATTCTGTTATGTGAGTGTAAGAAGTGACAGATAGAGACTTGTGCTTCCCAGCATGCATTGCAAGAAAACGTGAATGAGTATTTCTGATGATAAGCATTGTTATTTATTGCCATTGTTCTTAGATTTTCATGTGATTGTCTCAATTATTGGCTGGGGTAGTTACTTTTTCTACCCATCACCCCTATCATCTATGCTAAATAGGATTGAATTTGTTGATCTAGAATCATCCAATGTTTTATGGAGGGTGGCAATTTTTTTTGTTATTTATATAACCAGAGTTATTTCCCTCTTTCCATTTGTGTTTAATCTACAATAAAATAACATATTCTGCAAAATATAACTATCAGTATAATGATACAAGCTTTACAAATTATAAATTTTTTTTTCATTTTCTTGTGTTTTTTTATGTTATGTGTACTGGGTCTTTTCCTCCCTTGAGGAGCCCCATAGGTTGAGTGGTCAAAGTATTCTTCTTTACACAACAGAAGTTTCTTGTCTATGGTTCAAATCCTAATTTGGTCAGTTTGTATGGTGAAAGGTCACTGTGTGATTAACAGATGTTGGAGGGAGATGTAAAGAAAATACATTGAAACAACTAAATCACCAGAACATTTCTTTTGTTTGTTGTCATCCATCCAGTACATTCTGAGAGGTTGATCTTTTTTGTTTTGTTTCGTTTTGGTTTTTTTTGGAGGAGGGGGGAGGCGTTTGAATTGTATTTTTGCAAGAAAATTATTTTCATGAATGGATTATTTCACAATATATGAGATAAATTTGTACATGTATAGTATGATTAATGTTTCATTCAATTGACATTTTAAGTGTCATTAATTGTCTTAGTGTGTAATTTCTCATGATTTTAGACAAGCTTTCATTACAAAATGCTTATGAAAAGATGTATTAGTGACCCAACCTTAGCCAAGCAGATGGTTTTATTTCTTATTTTATCAAAAGATATCCCTACCTTCAAGGTTGTAAAAGATGCATCTGTTCGTTGTTTTGTTTGACTAAAATTCAAATAATTTTGTTATTTTTACATTATTTTTCTATTTTTTCCTCACAAAAAGATTTTTTTTTCAATCAAAAGTTTTTCTGGGAAGGTTGGCTGCCTGAGGTGGAATGTTGTTACCAAAGTAGAAAATATAAATAAGAAAATCTGATCTCCTGGGAGTTAATTTTACAAGCTGTAATTTAATGTTGTATGAGAGGGGGTGTTATTTTAGTAATACAATAGAACCATGCCTGTATGAACACCATATTGACCGACTAAAACTGGGGCCTTTTTTCACAAAGCCTACAATAGTTTGGCAGTAGCAAAGTTTATGGATAGTTTATGCTTTATTTGCAGAAGTCTTTGTTTTATTCACAACTCCGCCAAAAAACGATTATAGTTAACAGAGATATTCCGCAAAGTTTACAGGTTTGGTATTTTCAGATCTTTTGTGAATATTGAATTTTGTATGAGGAATGAAACCTTTAAGTTTATGATATAGTCAGTTTACAGATGCTTTGTGAATATGGTCCCTGGTCTGATAATTGGAGTCAAAATGATATCACTATAAAGACTGTAACTTCAGTGGCCTCCTGACTAAGGTGGTCTTTTGTGTAACTTCAGTGGCCTCCTGAGTCAGGTGGTCTTTTGTAGAGGCTTTTGAAAACTTAAAGAAATCTTTCAATCAGTTTGTGTATCTCTGCCTGTTGTTTTTTTTTTTTTTTTTGCATTTATTTGTAGTAAAAGAAGTTAATTCTTTTTGAACATATAACGTTTTTTAAAGGGGAGGGTGTGTGGGAGATAAATAATTGTACTCCTACAGTACTATATGGTGCATGTTTTGCCTAACTTATCCATATTGGATTGATTCATTATACTACATGGAATGTCCTATTTGAAAACATAAATGACCCTTGGTATCCATTGCCACTTATCCGTATTTAGCAGTAAACACAGTTTTATTTGCATCCATGTCCATACACACAGTATACATTTATTTTACTATTTTGATGTGACTAAATTTGGTCACAACCTCATCTTTATGAATTTCTTAACTCTACAACTAACTAAGTCAAATTGAATTCATAAGTTTTTCACAATTTTATAGAGAGAATTGATATATTTCTGTGGGAGTTTTTACTTTTGCTGCAGATTTCTTTTAAAATGCAAAAGCCAACATAATTTACTAATATCATCAACATGGTGACACCAATTTACTACTCTCATCCACTGTGTTGTTAATTTCATATTACTGAAACTTTATCAGATGCAAGTAAATTTGCACTTTATAATACACCCCATAATCATCCATATCTTTCCTGTTTGTTTTGATTTGAAGTTTCTGCTTATACCTTTAACAATTTTGTTCAGTATAAAATGAAGTTAAGAATATATTATTAAGTATTTTATCTAACATGTTTGAATGTGTTTCAGAAATGACTTGTTGCGAAGTCATTTTAAGTGTAAAGACTATTTTCTTCTTCAGAATTTGCATTTCATGTGGCTCTTAAAAGTTAAACAAGTTCTCTAAAGATATTGAATCCTTAGTTTCACAGGGTACATGTAATTTGTACTTTTTTCTAAAAACCTGGTTTATTTGGATATTTTTCTTACCAGAAAAAAAACTTGGTTCCTCTTTATAGCTTGAATATTGTTGAACTTTGCATCTAAAAAGACAATCCCCCAAACAAAAAGAATACTTTTTTTTTTTTTAAAAAAACTTTTTTTCCCAGTCTAATATCAAGGTGTTTCTGTGTATAAAACATGAAGTCAGATCTTGATTACCGGGTAATTAATTATTTGCTGATGAAGGTTTTTTTTGTTTTAAATAGACTGGATTCACCATGTCTGTCCATGTATTCCGCACCATAACTCAAGTACCCATGGGTCTACAAAGTTGATACTTGCAACATATGCAACATATGGGTTGCCCATGACTCAAGGAGGATCGCTATTGATTTTGAAGTCAGAAGGTCAAAGTCACAAGACTCTGTTCCTTGAAAACGGTTTCCGCACAATAACTCAAGTATCTGTGGGTCTACAATGTTGGTACTTCACACATGGGTTGCCCATGACTCAAGGAGGATCCCTACTGATTTGGGGGTTCAAAGGTCAAGGTCACACATAACTCCCTTTCCTCGAAAATGCTGCCATGGGGGTATAAGTCCCGTTAGGACAATTCTAGTTTATACAATACTGTTGATTAGAAGTGAGGGTGAAATGTTTTTTATAAAAGTAAATCCATTAATAAAGTGTTACTGTATAAACCATGTAATGATAGAAGTGTCATTGATTTTGTAATGTTTTGAAGGAGGTAATTAAGATTTGCTGATTTAAGGAATGGACATGTATAGAAACAAACAAATGAAACTCTAAATGATGGTGTGAATTCATTTACTATCTGTGTTGTCTTTTTTAACATACAGTTAAACCTTGGTCCTTGGGAGATACATATTGGAAAAATGATTTATCAAATTATCCTTGAAATGAAATGGTCTCAAGACACACATGTCCACATCTGGGGTCCTTTTCACAAAAAATCTTAATTGTGAGTTTGTGGTTTCTCTAAATGTGATAAGGGCCGTCATGGCCTAGTGGTCATCATGTTCAGCTTCTGATTGTGAGGTTCAGGGTTCAAGCCAGATTGCAGTTGGCCGTCCCTGTCCTTCAGATGGGACAGTAAAATCTGAGGTAGCGTGTCACAGTAGGTGTCAGTAAGGTAAGAACCCTTCCTACTCTGCAGCCATAAGTACCAAGCATACATTGTAGGCAACATTTGTCACCCTTCACTGGCACAGTGACGTCTCCATGTAAGTGAAAGATTCACGAGTGGGAAGTTAAACAATAATATAACCAACTAATACTATTTAAATGTTATATCATGTGTATATCATGAACAAAATGCAGCTGACAATGGAATTTATTTTTATTCAATAATCCAACATGGATTAAACCAAAATTTTCTGAGATAGTATTCATAACATAATTCATGTTGAAATATTGAGCTCTTATGTCTAGAGAAGTGACTGTTACCATAAGATTCTTCCTGAGAATGCCACAGAGGTACGGGTTGTATCCAGACATATTCCATTGTATAGAGATGCTATTAAAGTGTGTTAAGAAGTTGTTATTGTATTGTTGTTTAACGTCCCACTCAAAAATATTTCACTCATATGGAGACGTCACTTTGTGCCGGTGAAGGGCGACAAATTTTGTCTAAGCTCGGCACTCACTGCTTTTGAGCAGGGAGGGTTCTTCAACATACCAACACTTACTGTGATAAGGGACCTCGGTTTTAACTGTCTCATCAGAATATCAGATTTAGCTTTTCTATTGAGCACTATGATTCAACCTGTTTGAGACATGGACACTTAAGACAGATTGCTATTCTACAAAAACCAACTTTTAATATCCATTCCCTGCCCAACAGCTTGATCTCAAAGAAAGTGGGGGTTCCTTACAAGGGTGGTTTCACATGGTGGATTCCAAACTTCTTCATTTATAAAATGGCAACTGATTAAATGTTGTTACATGTATAACAAAAAGATATCAAACCTGAATTTGTAAGATTCAATCTTACATCAATTAATTTTGTTAAGTGTTTATCTTTTTTTTTCATTTTGAAGGGAAATAAAATTATTAAAATGTGTATTTTTGTCAGCCTTTCTTTTTTCCATTATCGAGTACATTACTACATATAGTCTGACCGATTTTCAGACATATTCAAGGGAAGGAAACAGAAGGGCTATACACGACAGGTGGTCACTTAATTCAGGTGATTTATACAGGAAAAAGCTAATTTGTGAACCATAAATTTAGATTGCATATGACTGGTAGTCCTTTACCTTGTTGAGTTGCTAAGGCAGATTAGACCATCATCTTCTCTCTTCTTCCTGGGGCCTTTTGTTGCAGTAGTAACCACAGTGGTATTTAATTTATCCATTATGATACTATCTGCACTTCCCTAACAATATACAGTCACGCCTCATTAATCCGGACTCCAGTAATCTGGATGCTTCACTTTCTGGATGCAATTTCTAGGGAACAAAATTCTCCAAGTGCATTGTTTGCCATTATGACTGATGTACGTTTCATTTACAGGCATTCAGACAATTTGCTTGGGAATGAAAGCATCCAGAGTAATAAGGTGTCGCTGTGTACCATATATTTGAACAATTATCTTTCATCTGCCTGTTTTGATTATCTAGTTACTGCCAACCAAGTTAGAATGAATCCCCAAGATATCTGCATATAAATATTATCTGTATTAATAATTCAGGGTCGCCGTGGCCTAGTGGTTAGCATGTTCAACTTCAAAACATTGGGTCAAGGGCTCAAGCCTAAGCAAAGTTGGCTGTCCATCTTTCAGATGAGACAGTAAAAACCCAGGTCCTGTGTCAAAGGTAGGTGTTGGCACATTAAAGAACACTCCCTGCTGCATAAACCCCTTGCAATCTCAAGTTTTCTCTGGAGAACACTGAACTCATTTATCAGTAAAGGGAAATGTTACCAATGCCGGTGAAGTACAACAAACTTAGACTCTTCTCTTTATGGTCATTCAGCAGTCAGGGTTCTTTATTGTGCCAACACTTACTGTGACATAGGCCCAAGGGTTTTACTGTCTCATCCAAATGACAGGGAAAGCAAAATATGGCACGGGGCGGAATCCAACCGACATCCTCACAATCAGAAGGCACACATGCTAGCCGCTGAGTCACGGCTTCCTCGACTGAGTAATTTAGTTTCAGTGGAGTTTGCACCTGCACTGCCTGATACCTCTTAACATATGGTAGCTACTTGATACAGGCAAGGAAGATGTGAACAGCCAGATTGGAATTTGGCCCTAGATCTGCCTGTGCTACAAGTGCTCTGCCAGCTAAGTTAACCGTGATACTCAATTCCTACTGCATCTTTCCTCTCTTAAACTTGGCATTTTCCCTCCAGACAAAGTCTTTTGTTATAAAGTGTCAGACTTCAGCAGGTGTGGATCTGTGCTGGCTATGGTGTGAGGTGCAAGAATTAATACCTTATTATCCTTTACACACACTTTGACTATGGATTTTACCCCACATACTACTTGAAGTCACTACGGATTTTACCCCAC
>JACSZP010009861.1:5324-16730 GCA_016161895.1 Pinna nobilis
TTCACTCCCTTTTACGATCACTGTTCTCATCACTTATCATTTGAGTAAATATACTGCAATAATTAAACTGTCGACATCTTGATTACTAAATAATCATAAGATAATTACCATTTCTGCCGAAAATATGCATTTCAAAATGTTTAGATGATATTTCACAGATACTTTTAAGCTTTAGACTGAAATGTATTCGAGAGATCGAAAATTCCGACATCAATGTTCGAAAGATCGAGACTAAATTTGCTTAATTTATTAAGGAAAAAATCGGGAGCGTAGCTTTATTTCGAGAGATCGAGAACTTCGAGAGAAAGACGTTCGAGTTTTGAAGACTCGACTGTATATATTTGGGTATTACATGGATTCATTTTTTAATTTATTGAAATCATACGAGACTCAAAAAGCCTTGAAACCCGTTGATAAGTAAAGATTGCGTTAACCCCCACTCCCCCTTACTACCATTCTTATTCTATTTTCGCCACACGTTCTATTCATTTTATGTTCGGTACATAATTTGCATAGGACATGTTGTAATGTACTCTTCAAATTATGAGTACACATGCGTTTTACATATACATGTATATCCCCTTTATTACTAATTACCCCGTATCCTTTGCTTTGGTCATTTATTGTTTGTTTACGAGTGTATTACGGCGATCCTGCCATTTGTCATCGGGCTGTCGGCTATTTTGATATACCATAGACATGGTCAGTTCCAGTCCTCCTTTGCTGGCCGACAATACGCATTTATCGACTTAAGTTTCGCCCCAGGGGACTTGCAAGGACAATAGCGCTGACGCAAACCCGTAGTCATCCTTTTCAATTGAACGAAAATGGATCCGACGCAAGTTGTAGTTGTGTTTACATTGATCGGTAAGTAAATCAATTTCTTTCAATTATACCGTAGAAAGAAGACTTGTACAATAATAAACGTCATGTAGATAAAAGTTTTGAAAAAAGGGAAAGATTCATATATTTGTATATTCTTTCAAAAATTGTACGAACTGATACCAATTTAACGGGTTTTGTATATATAACAAAATGAACTGAAGAAAAGAGAAAAATATTATTATATTATTTTAGAAATAATCATAAATGAAATGTTTGTATGCCAGGTTAAATCATTTGCTATTGTTTTCAATAATAGTACTTCCCTTATCATTGCTTTCAATTCAGCTTCTACACGTCATTAATTTTTCTCTTCCCTTTAATGTTTTTTTATTTCTTAAGTGTAGTATTATATCACTAGTTTTGTTTAAAAAGAACAAATTAGATTCCATTCAGATAAATAATTTGTCAAGTATATTATCTGGGCCTTTTAGTAAACTATTTCACAGTCAAAACCATTTTAAATCTTAAACTGTTTAATTCTGATAGAACGAACTTCATTTTCTTTCCGCATTGGCAATTAGTGTTTTGCCTAAAAAGTAAAGTAAAAGTAGTGTGTGACAAGAATTGTATTTCAAATACCATTTTTCTTTACTGATATTACAACAAATTATTGATATTCTGAGACGTTTTCCACAAGAAATAAGGATAAAATATGCCCGAAATTCCATTCAAAATCTGGAAATTGATATGTTATCAGGTTTCATTTACATAATAACCCCATTGGTACGCTGCAATCGTCATATAACAGTTTACTTTAGACCAGAAAGTCTTTAACAAAATGAAATTAAATTCATACATTACACTACATTATCCAACATTTGTTAAAACATTCCATTTGACGTCAGCAATCAAATGTCATTTTTATTTTGAATTAAATTAGAATTCTCGAATCCCCGAATCCCCTTTAATTGCATAGTACCACTGCTTCTTTTTCTAGTCTCGCGCTGATCGAGATTCCCATGTCAAAGAACCATGGGGGTCAAATCACATCAGGTCAAAGGTCATGACTACTCCAGGTCAAGTCGTAATAGACGGAAGGATATGATTAGATAATTTGATGATTTGCATGACTGTCAGATTGGAGTATTGGTTTTACAATAAAATATCGTTAATATGATTCTTACTCAAATTTATGTAATAAAATATAATTGTAATCAAAGTTCATGACAATCTGAAATTATTATTTTATTATATTCCACGAAAATGACATTTTTCGATCTGTTCACTTACTAAAATTTGTCTCCGACCATTTTTTCAAGATTAAAAAAAAAAGAAGTTTTCAAATTGTGTCAAATCAATTAAAATAAATTTGAATAATTGCCATATCTTGAGAAGAGGATTTCAAACGATTACAATGTATAACCCTACGGTTATTATCATGCTAAAATGTAGGCCTTCTTTTGACAGTTTTTAAATATTTAACAATTCATTTTCTCTTGATAATTTTTGTATTTTGGAAAATTGCATATCCTGAATATCTTTAGAACTTTTAAATGATCCCAACATGTGCATGCACAGATCCAGAATTTTTTTTCCGGGGAAGGTGATATTTCGAGGGGGGGGGGGGGGGGGGCNNGGGGCAACTTGTAAAAAGGAAAAACCTAATCCTATTAAAATGAGAATCTTAACATAATTGACAAATATTGGTATATATTTTGCAAATTCCACGGGAGGGGGTCCCAGATCCCCTCGACCACCCCCTCCACCTCTAGATCCGCGCATGATGTGACGAAAGATGCATAATTAAAAAGTCATCAGAATACGTTTGTCCATAAAATGACGTCACCACCGTTCCCATACCTTTGTGATTTTTGTGTGTTACTGTGTATATTTCATCTGTTTCAGGTCTGTCGTACGTCCGAGGACAAACAACAGGTAGGTCGTATTCNNAATAATGATTAATAATATCGTTTTATCTTACAAATGGAACTTCAAAAGTTACATCTTTAGAACTTACCTTGTGAGAACGGATGAATTGTAAACAAATCCTAAGTTTGAGCAAACCAGAAGTAAAGAGAGGACTTGCTTTCGGCTAAATAGTCGACAGCCGCGGCCCCTAAATCAATTCTCAGATTGTTTACTCAATCATTAATTCTTTACTCAGACTATGATCTTTCCCCAAATTTCAGTAATGTTGTTGATTATAGATTCTATTACCTATTTTGCGTATGTATTCATCCACAGGTGGTAACCAGTGGGGTATGTATCATATATGACTTGTGGTGTCCAAAACTTAATTATCTCAACTTAAAGTAGTGTCAGTGATGTCTTTGAGAATTGTGGTTCTCATTATAACATAGATTGCTTGTGGTGTCAGCTAAACGTGCTTCTTACTGTACATGTTGCATAGGTCAGATTTATTGCCTCTCATGGATGCTCATATGTGCGAGGCATTACTAATAATGTGTGTGTGTGTGTGCTAGGTCTGATTGCTAAATGCACAAAATGTAACCGTAATCAAGCAAAATACATAGCATAGCACAATGAATACGTCATCGCAGGTATCACTAGAAAAATACAATGTAAAACTTTGATGAATATGAAACAAACTCGGACCCTTGAAAACCTAGATAAGGGATCAGGTATCATGGAGTAGTAACCAAACCCAAACCCAACGAAAGTTTTATTGCAAATTCAATAAAAATAATTCAGAAACAAATTCCCATCAAAATTGATAGACAACAGTGATAAGAATAATATGGTTGATATTTACACGTATTTACTTTCTCGGCTATAAATTTTTCGAACACATTTCCTAGAAAAGCAAACAATTTCTACCTTTACTTGCAAAGGTGGGGCTACCGTGGTTCAGAGGTGATTGTGTTCGACTAGGAAATCTGAGGTTCGGGGTTCGGGGTTCGAGCCCAAACGACGTCGCGGTTGACTGTCACTGTCATTCGGACGAGACAGTGAAACCGAGGTCATGTGTCACAGTAAGGCACGACAAAGTACCTTTCCCTGCTCTACAGCCACAGGTGCCTGGCATCGGCAAAATGTGTCGCCCTTCGTCGGCATACGGTGACGTGTCCATATAAATGAAAAGTTCTTAAGTTGGACGTTAAACCAACAAATGTACAAAGGTCAATGAATATCCAAAATCTTTACTATAAACTAGTGCTTTCAATCGGATTAAAACATTTTTAATTTAAAAGTAGCCAGAAAACATTTCAAGTATGTTTTTCTCTTTAGCAAAACCGAAATCGTAAAATTAGAAAAAAAGGATATTTCACTGTATGCAGCGAATCAGTTTTGTTTTGTTTGGGGCGTGCTTAAGTTAAGAAGGAGCAAAATGAATAACAGTCCATACATCATCAACTCTGTAATGAAGATGAGGTTGACAATCGGACCATGGTGACATAAATCAAAGCTTTAACTAGAGCATACATGAATACTGATATGACAGAACGTGGCTATGTTGTTAGATGAGATACAGGTTCAACACCTTTCCTCGTGAGCCATTTGTTTAAAGGACGGTCACTGTGTACATTTCTCCTATTTTAAAGTCGGTATAATGAATTAATTTGAAAGTGCAAAGTTTAATTTATAAAAATATTGAATTAAGTTTGTGAATGTTTTGCTGCTTTTTGATATTGACGGGATTCCTAATAACTATTAGGGCGTTCTTCACACACTTAATTTGCCTACTGATTTCTCTGTTTAATCAGATTTAGATATAGGACTAAAGGCAAGAGTGACCGGTCACCAGGGGAATGCTTGCTCCTCATCCATGGGACCTGATCCCACCTCTGGATTGACATAGGTCCATGTTTGTGTATTACCCACTGATTTCGTCAGCGATTGATACTTTCGTATCCGAACTTTTTGTTTATTGATCCAGTGGGTATTTTATAACATAGTTCATTTAAGTTCAATTGTGAGCTTACGACAGTTAAGACCAATCAACAGGCGATTCGTCTTCTTCCGTGGCTCCTGATCTCACACTAGCATTTTAGACTCTGTCTTCTACCCGTTGTATTATATTCTTTTTTATTTACACATGAGAAGTTATCTCTTCAATTTAAAAATAAAAGACGTAATAATAGACATTGTTTAAAGATGATCATCACAAAGCGAAAGCGAGGAATTACGTGCAATTCTTTTATACGACATGTATGCCCAATATCATCTGTTAAGGTCTCTTTAGGCTAGAAGACTGTAGGTAAAAGATCGAAAGATATCCGCTAGGTGCGGGGACCTGGAAACGCTCCGCATTGCCATTACTCCTTGAGAGATATTCATTTTTGTGTGTGTCAAAGTCTTAAGCCATATTTAAAGCAATCACCTAAGTCTGCTCTAAATTAAGCCAAACTCCTTCTGAGTAATTCATTCTTTATAATCATCAAAAGAACTAAACTTCTTCATATAGGCACAGCCAGCATGAACTGAAAGCACAAACGTCCTCACGTTTTGAAGGGAGGTAAAGAGAATAGCTCATTTCTTTGATGACATAATTAGGAACTGAAGAGCATCGATCGCTGTCGGTCTATGACATTCTATATGATTTAACATGTATTGAAATCGATTTATGACGGGGGAATTCCTGATCGTACTACCCTGTGCCTTGTCATCTGGACATTACTTTGCTAAATAGTACTTCTCTCAATTGTTTACTATTCATAAGCACATAAATAACACACTTGCTGGATGTAAATAGGCGCATAACTTTCTCGTAGAGAGCAACTGGTTCGTTAACGATCCGCAAAATATAGAACATCTCAAAGCAATAGCATCCTTACGTCACCGGTTTTCGCCAGTCTAAAAGGAAATTCGAAATATGCGTAGACATGTTGTAATTTTCAAATCAATAAAAATCATGGATGTGTTTTGTATTCATCAGTTTTCCTCATTGATAGCTAGAATCCATCTTTCTTTTAATTAACACCAAATTATTAAGAAAATAGGTGACCGACTTGTCATAGGATTCTGTGCATTACGTCACCAGTTTTCGCCGGTATGGATAATTTCGTCACCAGTTTCTTCAATAATGTAACATATCCGTTATTTTCTGTTTTAGTTATGTATGGCAGACAACACTTCATACAAAATTCCTTTTACACTTATCTTTTTTTCCCTTTACTCAACTTCTCATCCCAATTTTCATTTGGTAGTAGAATAAAATGGACAAGATTTTGTATGCATTTAGATAAACGCTAGATACTAAATTCTTTGGAATTCAATTTCTTTAAATACGCACTGATACTATTCAATTAACCCTGTCAACGACAATATACCGCCAACTGATCTGCAAACTTCATTTGCATAATGATGTCACAGTCTGAAACGAACAAATGGCGAGAATAGGAGAATGGCAAAAACTGATGACGTCACGATACAACATGCATGTTGAATACTTTAATTTTTTTTCGACATACTTTTGAGTAAACATGTATGTGAACTTCATGTTATAAGTGAAGGCAAGTGATTTCATTAGGGAACACGTCCCATTCCTTTTTCGGTTTGGCAACTGTTGTGATAGACTTGGCTTCGAACCTCCCTTAAATCGTCTTCGTTTTTACCTTTATAATGGTACTCAGTGCGAAATTGGCGACATTATGAGAATATCAATGTCTTAAATCGTGCTTTGAATGTAAAAATAATTACTTTAAATTTTGATGATTGAAGAGTTTTTTCTAAATGTTGAACTCTTCATAAACTTCCCCGGGAAAGAATAGTTAGAAAAATGGAGCAAGTTTCTTTCTAGAAAACAAGTGACTCTTTATAAGTCGCTTACAATGAGCATATATTTTGTTCAAAGATTAAAACTAGATTGCTTATCATTAGATCTTTGTAACTATTGTTAGACAAAGATTTCATAGATGTAGCTCTCCTAAATACGTTGTTGCCTTATTTTGAGAAAACCGCATCCCACTTAACATCAAATACACATCATTTATTCTATCATCTATATCTATGTAGTGGAGACCGTTTTTTACAATTAAAAGGTACAGGGAACGAATAGTGGTCGATCTCATAATTTCCATCCCATGAGGTGGGATCAGGTGCCTAGGAGGAGTTAGCATCCCCTGTTGACCGGTCACATCCGCCGTGAGTCCGATATCTTAATCAAGCAAACGGAGTAATCCGTATTCAAAATCAGTGTGAAGAGCGGTCTAACAACCGGTATAAAACATGTCAGTCAGCATTCGACTTAATGACAGGCCGTACCGGCAAACCAAATCATTATATCGACCGTAGAATTTACGAAAATCTTACTTTAGGCGAGACTGTTACAAAATTAACATTAAAAAACTAGTAGACAAACGGCGATAGTTTATCGACTTACTACAAGAGGAGATTTGTGTGTTCGTCTTATATTCCATTGTTTTGCATGTTGTCTCTTGTATTTGCGGAGTAATTTTTTCCTAGCTATCTGTGACTTTTATGTAATCGTAAGTGCGTAACAATATCCATCATGTACACTCACATATTCCCTATTAAAGAATCGTTAACGGTTTACACCGAATTCATCATAATGATAAACGCGAAGATCAAACAACATGCAAATACATAAAAGGAATAAGAATGCATTACTAATAACTAGTGAGTTTTGTAGTTTATGCATTTCCATACATATAAGGCACCAAAAGGGGGAGCTGTTGTAGGGTCATTGATTTATGGCAGTATGAGGCAACAAGGAAATTAATACAATAGTTTTCAAAGATTTCAGAACCTGGAAAAAGAAAGAATAGAAATTAGTCCTTATCAACAAAAATGTAAAACTTTTTATTATAACAGGAATGTCTCAGGTATCGCGAAGAAGTCGTCAAAATTTCATCTCTTCGTTCCTTAACGTCTAAAAATATTACACTCATATCGAAACGTCAGCGTGTGCCCGTGAAGGGCGACAAATTTTGCCTATGCTTGGCACGTATGGCCGTGGAGCAGGTATGGTTCTTTAACGTGCCAACACCTTCTGTGACACGGGACCTCGATTTTAAAGCACATCCATTAATAGCAAATATTCCTCCTGTTTTCAATAGTAATATTATACAATTATAGAAATTTGCACCTTTTGAACAAATTATTCCTTAATTCCTTGTGTTATACATATTCAGGTTCTCCCATCTGTGCCTTTTTGTATTAGAGGTGACATGTTTATGTTATGTGTGACTAAAGAGACGTTTTGCTTACACAAAATGATCGACATTGTGGATATGTAATTTAGACAATTATAAAGATTACAACATAATTGCTAGCTATCAACTGTGTGGTCTCTATTTTTGTTTACATTGTGTCTTTGGAGACAGAGTTCTGCTATCGATATTGGCTTTATGTGCCATGCAAAGGTACTGTTAAAAATTTTTGCCAACTCTATACCAACTTGATCATAGATTTTTTTTATCCAATATGCAATGGTTAACATAAATATTGAGGTAGAAAGTGGATTTTGAATTACAAAATATAGATAAAAAGAAAGAAATATAAGACAATAGATATTGAGATAAAGAGGGTATTTATAGACAGAAAGACAGATAAATAATAGATAGATAGATAGATAGATAGATAGATAGATAGGTCTCTCCTCTACCAATAAATACAGGCTGCCACCATTTGACTAAAACATTGTCAAGTATGGCGTTTAGCAAAAACAAACATAAATATACAGATATATGAAGGAAGTGAGATGGGCAAATATATAGGTAGCTAGATATACAAAAAGCTATAAGCTACCAGTAGGTTACTGAACTGGCGGAAAAGATGAATTGATGGTACTGTCACATATAGTAAGTGCAAAAGAAAAGATATAGTAGCTGTGCAGTGAGATGATGTCTTTTTATATGTCATCTACAAATGCATGCTAATTTATCTCAACTGTCACAAATCGTGTCACATAAAAAGATTATTTGCAAATTAAGCTAAAATAGTGCAGAACAACATGTGTCTATCTTACTAGTGTAGTTAGGTCAGTGTGTCAGGCCATGTCATTGTCTTTTTGACTTGTACTTCCTTCCTTCTAACTCAAACGAGAAAACAAAACACAATCCTATATTTTGTTCGTCTCGGGTTTTAGCGCAGTCGCCAGAGTATTTGATTCCTGTCTTAATTAGTTCGTCCAAATTAAGCTTTGGACCAGTGGTGCTTGTGACCACATGGAAGGCGGAAGCTAGGGTCAGACTCCACTATATGGTTTGCCGTAGGCGACTGTTAACGTTTGGTCAAATATTCTATGTATCAGACGTTCCAACACATATAAACTATATACCATTATGTAGGCCGTCCCTTCCCCAATCCTCGAATAAACTCAAAACCAGAGGTTGACCTTCTCGATTTTTCACTACATTTCCATGATTAGGGCCACCCCTTTTTCCGTACAAAATGTGCAGAAATTTTTGACACTGGCTTACACCTTATTCAAGTGACCCAATGTTTTCACTTTTTCAACAATCTAGTCATTTTACATGTCTTTTCAACACTTGACTGCCCACTTTATAATAGTGAACTGAAAGGAATAGAATTATACACTTATCAGATAACATCTTACATCAAAATAGCAGCTCCCCTCTCCCTACACCTTCTAAACCAGTCAAATTGCCCCTTATTTAATGAAGTCTGACCTAACTCCTCAATAACACGTGATGTCATCTCTCGGTTGTCAAAGATTCTTGTTTCTTATCCTTATATTAATCAAATTGGGATAGTTATTTTCATATTTGTTTTCTTCTCAGACTACAAGGTTCTGTGTCATGGTAGTTTTCTGGGATGTTGATCATTCCTTAATGCGCAGTTACCATGCCAATACTTCTCCGTTAATATTTGAGGAAGGTACTCCATATATTTTTTCTTCAGTCTTGATGTAGACACGAAGGTGCAACAATGAAACACCAAGAAAAAATCGTCAGGAAATCACAAACAAGTTAGGTTGATGAAATTTAGCCATCAATATACTGTCAAACCTCTTTTTTTTTCTTTCTTTTTTGTATGCTCAGTTCAAGGTCTTTCTTGTTTCTCTGAAATATTCAGTATGGTGATTGTTAATTGATGTTTCATTGTTATTGTGAGGTTACTAACATGTTAAATTTTGTGGGCTTTAGGTTTAGAGGGTTCGGATTGGTGCATCGCCGTTCTTCTGTTGCCTTCTTCATCATAGCACTTTTTCATTTATTTCGAACATCATTCGATAAGTAAATATATTTCTAATTCATGAATAAAGTATCTCAGTATAGTTCAAGAATGTTATAGTTGTGCGGAATGGTGTTTTTGTAACGTGGATGTGTACAGTTTACGTTGTCCAGTGCATGTGACATATCATGAGTGAGGCGGTTTGTGAAAGGATCGTGGAACCTCATTTATTGGAGTACACTTCTGTTCCTGAGTAAGTTGTCGGGATAAATGAAGCGAATGGATAACTGAAACTGACCTATTATAATGATCAATGCAGTTTGGTATTTCTGATTCCATGGCCGAATTACTGGTGCCTGACTCATCCACTATATCTTAGTTATTGAATAAGTAATGATCACCAATGAAACCAAGACAGGTAACCAGATGTTTCGAAGCTGTTAGCATAACTCAATTGACTGATCAAGTTAGTCACAATCAACATCACAATCAATGGATGAATATTTAATATAGGTGAAACGAGGGGCCGGGAGGGGCGTGAGGGGGGGGGGGGTTATTTAAGGAGCAGTAGTGACTAATCCTTTTTGTTTTCACCTGGGTTCGTGTAACTCTTTTTTTTCTTGCATGTGGATTGCTGTTCGTAATGTTTATTTTGTCAATGATGTTGTCAGTCGTTCTATTTTTTAATTTTGATTGTCCTGATGGTATCATCGACTTTCAACATATTACAAATTTGTATAGAACGTTTGTTACCTAAACAGACGGCCTTCATTTATTATGTTTAATGATAAAAAAATCTGATTGAACATCTCTGAATGAGACTATGTACAATACGATATGAACTGTGTAGTACTAATAATATATACTTATTTATGTATTTGCTTATGTGTATTGTCCTACACCTTTATCTTAATGTTTACGTTACTTGTCTCTCCCTAGTAATGATAGTATGTTTTGGTTACTGGTGTACATTTGATTATGGAGAAATTCATTTATTCCTATGAACATTTTAAACAGCCATTTAGCAAATATATGGATTTGAATTCTATATTATATTTCCTCGTACGATTTATCAAATGTTACACAACACTTCGACCCTCGCTTTATAATAGCATCCCCTTTCTGAAATAAAAAAAAAGAATCATGAAGTCGAATAAGCAGTTTTCACATCACTTTCTTTAGATCTAAAATTCTCGGATCAATACAATAAAGGGAAGGACGAGTTATTCAATAAAAATAAAATATAGCATGGAAACTCGCTATCAAGGCTAGTCAAGTGACCAGCTAAGATTCTTTGCATAGTAAGGTGGTCACCTGAGGGAGGGAACCTAGAATCGAGACAGATAGAGGTACAAGGTCGTATCTAATGTAAGCTGAATTTGTAAAAGAGGTTCCATTATATTTCTATTTCTTAACTCAAATTAATGATCTGAATCCGAATTATTAGGTTGAAATTTCATT
>JACSZP010009865.1:0-21363 GCA_016161895.1 Pinna nobilis
ACTTCTTCTTTAGAAGAGCTGCATAGAATGAAAAAACTGAATGCATTTGTGACTTTTCAGCTAATGTCTTTAATGTTTATGCTGGTATTACTCAGGTGAGCATTATAGGCCCATTGGGCCTCTTGTTTATTTCACAGTTTATTTTTCTGTGTTATTTTTCTGTAAATAACAGGTTTTTAAAAGTTGTTGATTTCTGTGATGTCAATATCGTTGTAGTGTTACCACACTCAGATTAAGCTGTAGATGAATGATACGGTAGTGATATAAGTAATTGACATCTTCAGCAGTGCATTGTGAAATTTACGTTCTTTTTTTATACTTGTAAATCATAACAGCTGTGATGAGTAATGATAATTCATCTATCTGATTCTGTACCTACTTGAAGGTGTGTGTTTAATGAACGAACTCTCTCTCTCTCTCTGTGCCTCTGTCTCTCTCTGTCTCTCTCTCTCTGTGCCTCTGTCTCTCTCTGTGTGCCTCTCTGTCTATCTCTCTGTCTCTCTCTCTCTCTCTCTCTCTGCTGTTGTGCCTCTCTGTCTCTCTCTCCATATCATTCAATACATGTGATGGTGTGATTTTGAACTTTGAAACAGATTATATCAAAGAGACAATTATCTAGGTCAAGTGCAGATATTTCAGGTATGCATTTTACCTGTGGAATGGAAATAGGAAGTGTTGTTTGCTGGGTGAATAACTAAGATCAAAAGAAGCATAGACCTTGAAGAGCAGTGAAATTGACAAAAGGGTGTTAAGAAATATAACTCCGAAGGTGTTTAGTCAATTTGTTATTCTCACCAAGTGGGTCTTGTAGTGCAAAGTAAGCTGCACTGAGAGATGTTTGTGCCTATGCAAAATTGTTTCTCCTTTACCCTTTTCTCTTTCTATCTCTGTCTCTCTCTATCCTTCTCCTATGCAGGTAAGTGTAGGAACTAAGGGGGGAGGGGGTTAAGCCCCCCTCCCCTTTTTCATATGATACTTTAAATTGTTTGCAACTACAATTTCTCATGTGACTCAGCAGTTTAAGGTTAATGTTTGTTGTTTATTTAAACGTTATATAAAAACAAATTTTAATACAGGGAAAACGTAAATTTATAAAAAAAAACCAAAAAACAACAACAACAACAAAACTAAACACATCTCTCTCTCTCTCTCTCTCTCTCTCTCTCTCTCTCTCTCAGACTATCTGATAATGTTTTTTTTTAAATATCTAACATTTAAATAGGTCAGCCAGGTACATTCCTCAGATTCTGTTTATTTCAGTTAGACTTCACTTTGTCGCATATTTTTCACTCCATCCCCCGTACATGTAAATGCGTTTTGGATGGTAAAGCACCGAGGAAACATTAACCCATCTTATTAGCTGCAACGTCTCCTTACTATTAAATATCATACATGTTTACTTGTACAAGGAATTTTGAGGAGAAAAATATGAAAAGTTTGGAAACCACACACATCAGTTTCTCAGAGAGCATGTACATGTATAATATGAAGTATGATTTGTGTTTGTTTGTGTGTTATCTATAATTTATCTCCTTCCCACCCAAAAATATAAATGTGAAACAGACATGAAGCAAATCGTCGATTGCATCTTTGTTATTTTCCTGAATTTGGCCTTATTACTAATATACACTCCTTTACCCTTTTCCCAAATTCTAAGTACACTCATTTCATGTTCAAATGATATGTTTTAGTGCATTTCCCCTGGTTCTCTCTTCTTTTTCTTTTCTTGCCTTCCTTAAAAAAAGGAGTGAAGTATAAAAATCAAAACCACTAGAATCTCTTTGAGTTCAAATAATTCTGTTTGTTAATTTCATAATCTTTAGAACGTATAATTAGAAAAGCAGTAGTTCTTACACACACAAAAAATTGTTTTCTTTCAATCAGCTGATAAATCTCACGATGCTGATCTATTTCACAGATGACCTGCGGGATTTGTAAGCCTTTGTTGTATTTTGTTTTTACAGTTCCTGAATGGAAGAGCCATTACCCGTAGATTCCAGTAGAGATCATATACTTATTACCTCACAAAGTTTTTTTTTCACAATCTTTGCAATTTTCTCTTTTTCTTTTCTTTTTTGTTTTGTTTTCTGTTAAATCTCTCACTCCTGTTTTTCTGTGGTTTATGAAAACGGATATGTGGCATTTACCCTTCTGATTTCCCTGCAAGTGAAATCTGTTTTTTGTCATAATCTTAAATGTGGTCTTACGACCCTGACCTTTGACACATATTCTCATGTGTGTATATTATCTCTGACCATAATCTTATTTCCACCCCCAGAATTTTGGGAATCTGTTACTTATTATCGCCTATGATGACAAATACCTCCCCAATCCTCCAACTGCAGGATTGTCTCTGACTCACAAGAACTCTACCTTGCTTCTTAAAAACTGATCTGTACAGAGTTGGACATTTTGGAAAGTATTTAAAAGAAAGAGAGAGAGAGAGAGAGAGAGAGAGAGAGAGAGAGAGAGACAGAGAGACATAAATTGGTTCATTTATTTGAAATTCAATGATTTATATGTGGATCCGTCAGAATTGAACCAATTTCAGGAAAATCATTTGTATTTGTAACAGAATTCATATTTTCTTTTAAAACTTCACCTCTAAGTAGGCCTATGATAGCAAGAGACTACATTTAATGTACCTGTAACTGACAAATGCAATATAATCACAGAAGAGTTTGTTTTTTTTTAATCAGGTTTACTGACAGAAAGAAATCCCTGACACTTTTAATACTGAGAGTTCATCAGCCAGGAATATAAAACATAATAATAAATATTTATCGTCCACAAACATAAAACATAATTATAAATATTTATCTTCCGAATAGATAAACAATGCCAGACAGATGACGTAAAATTACGCATGTAAATTTCAAATTTTTCTAATTAATTCAAGATGTCATTAAACTTGTAAGTTGTACAAACAGTGCTAGGGTCATTAATTTTATATACGCAAGGACTGTGGACTACTTGTTGTATAAACACAATAGAAAGACCAGTCTAAAAAAAAAAGAAAGAAAAAAAAAGAGAAGAGATTTATTTTATATAACGGTACATGTTCATGTTATAAACATAATAAAAAGAATAATCGGCACATTAGAGACCGCTGTATATTAAGAATCCTCAGTACTATTGGTCGTAAGTGCCGAGTAGAGGCCAAACTTGATGTGCTGTACCAGCATAGGTGACGTCTCCATATAAGAGACCAATTTTAATAAGTCATTTGGATGGTCTTAATAGTAAGGTTCTGTTGTCGTTGGAGACAAAAGTTATCTATTTCTTCTAATAGTGCACGGAGTTTACGGATGAGTTAAGAGTAAAAAATGGTAAAAAACACAAGTACATGTATTTGATTAAACATGGCGTTTTCTGACTTTTTTCCCGTTTTTTTTTTTTCGGGAAAAGTACATAATTTTGCACTTTCTGACACCACTACGATATAAATGTAATTTGATCTACTATCTTATTTACAGAGTTCCTTTATTCGTATTTTTTTATCCCTGTACTTCTTTTCAATGAAGTGTACTTTATCACCTTTTTCTTACAAGCACATTTGATATATCATAAACTACGTACCGAACAGTTGTAATAAAAGTATGAGTAAAAATCGTAGTGCAGTGCGTGTGTACATTTGACCTTGCGTGGAATTGTTTATCCGTCTGTGATTCAATTAACAACATCCACGTCTTTAATATTAAAAACTCATCCAGTACTTCAAATGCGTAACTTGTGTACTTGACGAAAATATGATGTATCACCCTTCTTATATAATCAAATAATGTATAATCATTTGATGGCTCTTGACTGCATGCTTTGTTAATCGTTGCACTAGATCTCTAGCGTGTTTTTCGTAATTGACCTTCCTTTTCAAATAACACAAATTTTCAGCCTCTTCAATTCTACTTACTACATTGCTTGTATTTACATACTGCGTTGTTTGTATTCATAATTTGTCAGCCACTTATAAATGGAAGTCATGACATTTCCTCGTCACATATAGTAGAACCTCGCTATTAAGACCATCCATTGTATTGTATTGTATTGCTGTTTAATGTCATATGGAGACGTCACCGCATGCCGATGAAGGGAGACAAATTTTACCTATGCTCTGCACTGCTGGCCATAGAACAGGGAGGGTTCTTTAACGTGATAACACCTATTGTGACACTGAACCTCGGTTTTTACTGTCTCATCTGAAAGACAGGGACTGCCAACTGTAGAGTGGCGCTGCGGTAATCGAACCCCAGATCCTTCGATTGGAAGTCGAACACGCTAACCACTTGGCCACGGAGGCCCCTTAAGACCATCCAAGTGACTGGTTTCCTAACTCAGGTTGAAATACTCTAGAATAACGGCAGGCAGATTAAAATTTGATGGTCTTTATTATGAGGTGGTCTCTTAAATGAGGAAGTCTTTAGACAAGATTCCACTGTAACCAGACAAACCAGTTTTGGGAGACCATCCTCACATCTATGGAAATATTGTCTCTAACATAAAGGCCGTCTATCATGACAGGTCTTAATAACAGATTATTTAAACAAACAAAAAAGTTTGTCTCATAAGTTGTGTCTCAGGACAGATTCCTATCTTTCACTTGTAACCCTTTCAACCCCTAGTATCTAAATGGTGTAGTCTTTTCTGTTGTGTTAGACCAGTCCATTATGGTCTGTGGTGTTGAAAGGGTTAATATATTTCCTTCAGATAAGACAGTAAAACTCAAGGTCCCATGTCATAGTAGGTGTCAGTATGTCAAAGATCTTTTCCTGCAAGGGCCTGTGTCACAGTAGATGTGTGGCTCGTTAAGTGACTCTAACTGCTTGATGATGGTTAGCTCAGAGCATAGGTAAAATTTGTAGACATTCACTGATACTCCATGTCATCTCCATATGAATATACAGTTGAATCTCGAAAACTCGAAGTGCTCGGGACCGCTGATAAACTTCGAGTTTTCGAGACTTCGAGTTTTCAAAAATACGATTACTATTCAGCTGAATGCTATTCCGCAGCCCAAAACCCTCTTATTCATTCCCAATTCTCGGACACTGTTCATTTAAGTAAATATTCTGTACCAATATAACACTGTTGTCCCCTTTGATTACTAAATAAACACGTGGTAACTACAATGTCTGCCAAAATTTCAACCTCAAAAGATTGAGATAGTATTTCACGGGTATTTTAAGCTTTTGGTTGTGAAATTAATTCGAGTGATCAAAAATTTTGCCTTCCACGTTCGAAAGATTGAGATTGAATTTGCTTAGTTTATAAAGGAAAAAAATCGGGACCGTAGCTTTACTTTGAGAGATCGAGAACTTCGAGAGAACGACGTTCGAGTTTTCAAGATTCGACTGTATGTGAAAAATTCATGAGTGAGACAATAAACAATACTCAAGAATCTTTCACCTTATGGAGACGTTAGAGTGTGCAAGTGAAGGGCGACAAATTTTGCCTGTGCTCGGCACTTAACGACTGTAGAGCAGAGAGGGTTCTTTAATGGGCTGACACCTACTGTGACATGAGACCTCAGTTTTTTCTGTCTCATCTGAAAGACAGGGACAGTCAAGTGCAGCATGGCTCAGATTTGAACCTACATGTACAATCTCATTGTCAGGAGGTAAACTCGCTAACCACTAGGCCATGGCAACCCCCAACAAGTAATGGATAAAGTCCTTGATACCATGATAATATTACAGGGATAATTTTGAAATACATGTAAAACACCTATACAATAAGCCTTGAATATCTGCGAAATTTAGATAAAATTTCAGTTTCTTTACATATAAATGTACCTTAAACCAAGACTCAAAGGCACATTATATTTGCTCAGTCAACTTGACCACTAAACGTATACCTTGACCACAACATTAGAGAGATTTTGTACAGAGCTTTTATATACTGCATTTGTGTATTTGTTATGGAAAAGCCACATTAAGGTACAACGCACCATGCGACCACTGACCTTAATGTTTGATAGTGTGTGGAAAAGACACTACATGTACATGTACATGTATAATTGTGTATGATGCTTTATGAGAGAGAGAGAGAGAGAGAGAGAGAGAGAGAGAGAGAGGAATTTGAATGACTATGTCATTTATTCATATGAAGCCCTCTAAAGTCTACAGTAGAAGTAGTGTTACTTTTCTTCTCAAATGTCGATAAAAGTGCAACTTGTGAAAGAACTTCATGTACTATAAGGGTCACTGGCAATTCACATCCGGCTGAGGCACCAGAGATTCCCCCTCCCCCTCCCCACTGGATGCTTGTCCACTTAAACTTTTAACTTTGAAGGACTACAGTCTAACACAAAGACACGCCTATCCTCTGTCCATGTGCTTTAGTTATGTACAGTACAGCACAAAATCGCAGTAGCACACTGGATCCCTTCAGACCCCTGTAGTACTCTCTCTCGGCAGCGTGAGCAGTGGTAACGATAATTGAGGTGGTTATCTCTTTGGATGAGTGCAACTTAAGTAGGCTTGATAATGTTTGTATTCATCTGCTCTATAATCAGGAATTAACATAGGATGATGAGGCAAAAGTACATAAGTGCTTTTCCTGTTTTTGTTTTAAGTGCATGAACGCTGCCTCCATTGTAAGCAAAACTGGAGGAACGAATTGATGTTGAAAGAACGTTCAGTAATTTCTTGTGCATCACTCGATCTATTGCTGCAACGTTTACCTTGTATTTACTTAACCCTTTCAACCCCAAGTCTCAGAATGGTTTGCTCTTTTCTATTGTTTTAGACCAGTCCATTTCAGTCTGTGGTGTTGAAAGGGTTAATATCTGTGAGAGCCATCACAGTATTTAGCTTGTACACCTTCACATTGTGAGGTCATGGGTTCAAATATGCGTGGCGCAGGTAGCTGGCTATTTTCCTGTCCCACGGATAAGTCAAAACAGGAGTCCCCTTTCGGAGTAGGTGTTGGAACACTAAATAACCATCACTGCTCAATGCCCATAAGTGCCAAGCATAGGTGGAATTTATAGCCCTTCAATGGCACACAGTGATGCCTCCATGTAAATGAAAGATTATTTAGTGAGACAGTAAAACAACAACAGCACACACAATGCCAAAGTACCGGGGAAAAAAAACCCTTAGAGAAAGCCTGCACTTCTAGGTGCAGGGCTAATTGACCAGGGCTCTAAGCAAATGACAGTAAGAATGTTTTCATCAAACTGAACTCATAATCTGAAAGGTTTCCATTGCTACTTCAGCAGTGAGAAGTCTGCAGATAGACAAAAACAAGTCTGAGAATTTCTATATTTCAATTTTTGGAAATTTTTCACTTCATTTATACCCATGCTATATTTTTGTTCCTTTTCTCTCTTTTCCAGGTACATTTAAAATCACAATTTATAATGAATGGTGTCTGTGTTATATGGAGAGGATGGTTAGACCTACATAGATTAGATGGCGTGGGGTGTATCGAATTTGACGCAGAAAGAGCAGAGGTGAGTCCATAACTGACCAATGGCTACTACACTGGCACCTGCCCTGAGAGAACACTTTATTTTTTGTCACAAAAATGTCATTCTTCAGGACAGATGGCCGCTTAGGTGTGGTCCTGTCAATTGCTTACATAACCCAGTCTCCTGTGGATGTGGTTGCCCGAGATGGGTGGTCTCCCTTGATAGGTTTCATTGGATGGTAACACTGTGGTAAGGACTAATGAGGAATTATGGTGCCCTGTTAATTAGTGGGAGGGGCTGCGGTGTGCGAGGTTGTGCCAAACAGGGAAGAAAGGATCAGAAATTAATTCAAAATTGAGATGGAGTAAAGCTCAAATTATTCAATGTTCATAATTGAAATTGTAAACTTGTTCTATAGAGCCCATCTATTATGTAGTTTTATGTATTACTTAAATATCGGAGTGCAATATTTTCAGCCCATGCTAATTTCATAATATCCAGTTCGTCCACAACAGTTAGTCTAGTCGCATTTGATGATTAAGAAAAATCCTGTCCCCAGGTCGTTAACTTTCCGCTAAGCTCAGGATAAGTATGTACGAGTTCATTTCCTCATATTCAAAACCACATCTTATTATTATATCTAACAGGCGATAACGAACCCTTGTGATAAGAAGGATTTAGATAATACTAATGAGGAAAGCGTGATTAAACGACCGTCCACTGCTAAGGTCACTCGAACATTGATGTTGACCGCAGGAAATTCAGTGTTTACTTCTCAAACGTTTTAAAGACTGTAAAATCGATAAGCTATACCAGATCATAAATATTCATTAAAATGAGGAAAGTAGTTTTGTTGGCTAAATTAACATTTGAAATTATTGACACAATGTGCATTTAAGTCTTTTTATAGTCCTGTACAGTCTTAACGTTTACCTGCCCTAGTAACCCACCGAATCAAAGGACTAGCTATCTTATGTGACGTAAATGAATGGTAAGATATCGGATTTTTCCTATGTAAATCACCTGAACTAGGAGACCACCTGTCATATGCGACCCTTTTTTTGCTATGTTCTATGATCAGTCTCATAAAACAGGTTAGACAGAAGGCCTATATTGAAAGACCACTTTCATGATAAACTGCATAACTTTAGAGATCAGTTATAGAGAAACAAATTATTTGATGATCCCAGAAATAAGACTTATCTTGAGAGTTTGACCACCTGTCTTGACCGACCACTCATCTATGACTTGAATGGAGGTCACTCATGACAGGATCAACTGTACTGTATTAGTTCGATTTTGTTGAAAACAGTGCCATAGTCTACCCTAGCAGTCAAGCTGTTCATTTTTTTAAAAAAAAATTTTGTCTAGACAAAACTTAGATATCTTTTTTTAGTAAGGTAGTGTTTAAATTTCAATAAGCATCTCAATAATTACATCAATGCCATACCAGTCCCCCATCCTTTCTCATGTTCAAATTTTCATCTCAACGATACTAAACTAAATATAAAAAAACCACTCAGTCAGGAATCTAACAAGCGTAGAAGAGATCAACTTGATGTGCTTTATTTCTTTTTCACAACATGGGCATATTCAATGACTGGCTCCTTAGTATTACATAACTTCATTATAATGAATGCATTCAGATTCTAGCCACATATTAACTTACTTTACCGGTAATTAGCTATATCAATGGTTGATCTAAATCCCACGTTTTTACTGAATTGCCATTTACGAATATGAAATGGAATAAAAAAAACTAAAAAAAAACTATTCCATTGAGTGCTATCAGAAAAGGAAATAAATTTAAATAATTCTTTTTGTGGTGTTCATTGATAAGTTTCCTTGAATGGAAACTGTTCTTATAATTCAATATGAGCCTCTGTTCATATTTTAAAACATTTATCACACCTGGATGAAGAACTCTTTTGTGTATGAAGTTAAGAATAATGTAGGAGTTAAACAATATGGATTCCTTTAAAGCTGCACAGAAAAGTGCAAGATGTTAAAACAGGAATTTCAATGTGATGATGCATTTTGTAGTTTAAATTCCGTTCTTTGAGCACTTAAGTCAAACAGTATTACAATCTGTGACTCTTTAAATGCAAAAAGATCAAAACTAGGGTAGTTTTCTAGAGGGTTTGATGTATGTAGTAATTCATGGAAAATCATTCAGAGATTCACGATTTTACGAATCATTCTTAACTCTGCAGAAAGTGTCTTGCCGTTGCACGGGATATCACTTTTCTAACAAAGCACTGGACAAAGCCTTTTGAAAGTGTAAAATTTTTAGCAAAATTTCTTCAAGTCAGAAAACCACACAACATATGGCGCTATGATAGCAGAGCATTTAATATCTGTGCATTCAAATTAAAAGCTTCCCCCGTCTTGTTATCTGCGGTTTTAAAAATGTGTTTTTAAATTTGTTAATTAACAGTAATTTAGACAACAAATTTGACTAATTCTTTGCACATTTGGGGAATGACTTAATCCATTTGACAATACAAAGCGAGGCTCATCTGCAAATGAAATGCATCGCTGTTTTTTTTTTAACTAGCACTCCATGATTGCACAATGAAAGTGACGAATCGCAAAGGGATGAGCTCGGGGCTTTCCAGGCTCATTTTTTACATGTTTAATGAAAACTTTTACAAAGAGTTCTTAACACTTTGTATTGCAAGATGAATAATAACCCATCCACATTAATTTGGTTTGCGGTATGGTATGATCATTGGTGATTATCTTGTACACAAATGATTGATTTTAATTCACTTATGCAATCTGATTGAACTTTTTTCACAGGCCCCATAGTATTAACCTCCAGAAAGATCTCCTCTTTTTTTTTTATTCTTTTCTTCAGAACTTGACATTTTTTAAGCATGATAATTATCTTTCTTTTCTTTTTTCCCCCTGCTTCAGGGGAAAGTTTTGTACATACAGACTCTGAAAGATAAGAAGGGTATTATTCCCCTGCCTCCCTTCCCAGTACAAAATGCAAAATGCACACCAGATGTAGCTGATGCTATCACAAGGTATACAATGCCTGGGTTTTTTTGTAAGATGGGGAAGCTGGATTTTGGGGTTGTCAATGTTGGGAAGCAGATATTAAAACCATTATTTTAAGTCCCCATTCTCGTCGTAGATGGTTTCAAAAAGCCTGGATGGGTTGATGTGGCAATGTGCTACCATATGTTACTATAACCTGCAGATGAAGACTACCCATCACCTTTTATGCAATCATAAACCAGATAGATTAATGGATACTTTGTTAGGTCTTTAGAATCTGCAGATGAGACTGGGAAGGCAATCCCTCTCTGTCAGACTCTGTGATCATAGCTAGCCCTCATTACAATGTTGCATCTGCTAATTTTTCAAAACAACATCAACAGGGTAAAGGATGGGACAAAGAGTTGTGAGAATGAAAAAAAAAATGACAAAAAAAAAAAACTAGAACACTTTTTTTTTTCTCCAGCAATATTTTTAAAAATAAAAGAAAACTACTAAACTGCTTTTTGATATTATTTATTTGCGAGGTAACAGGTTTATTGATGTTAGTGTTTGCCCGACCAGTATGCGTCAGATGGCATGATGTATGCCGTCGAATCATGAGTTTCATAAGTTTTAGCACATAAATAGAGGGAAATTAAACATTTTGCTAGGACAATGGAAACACAAAAGACAATGAAAAAATCAATATTTTGCAAGGGAGAAGAATAAGATCAGCTGCCTCAGCCATTTGCTTGTTTAGTTTAGAGTATTTTGTAATCAGCCATAGACCATTTGTTCATGCAGAACCATATGTATTTCTAGCTAGCATAAGCCTATAGGGTTGTGCAATGAAAAATAACTGTTCAAAGAGAAAAAAAAAGAACTCAATTAAATTTTTACATTGTTCAATTTAAAAAAAAAAGATGAAAAAGAGCAGATTGATGTTAAGCAGCTGATGCAGCTAAGCCCTTTTTGATGTGTGGTCTGGTGGCTAAAAAAAGTTTTTTTCTGAATGTACACCATTCCCACAAACAGAGAAAGACGGGAGAGCTGCATGCGCACTGGCAGGTTTCAGCTGTTATTGGGGTAGTTGTCAAATGTTCCAATCACATGCTGATGAGTGTGGCTTATTAATTAAATATGAAAATATATTGCATCTGTACCAGGTGTAGCTGGTCTAGTGGCAAGTGAGATAAGAGAACTGGTACAGAATGAGATGCTTAATGGCTCAGGTGGACTTTAACTTTGTGTCAACACCGAACAGCAGGAAAAGTTTCCACAAAGTTTGCCAAAGTTCCCAGAAACGTCAATAAAAGGCTCGTGTCGAACAGTCATATTACTTAAGCTACTTGCTAAAAAGTTTTAATCGTCAAGTTTTTAATTTTAAAAAAATTTGATTTTTTTTTTCTTCTACAGGTCGAAGAAGCTTTGTATAGGGAACAATTAGAACAGTATAACCGAAGAATACGAGAGTTCGAAGAGCGACGACAACAATATCGAGAACAACAAGAGAGACGAGCGGAACAAGAACAAGAGGTAGTTGAAGCTTTATTGTGTATCTCTGAGGAGCGCAAATCTTAACTTTTTACTCCGTTTTTTTGTTTGTTTTGAGTTTTTTTTTCCAAAAAAGTTTGTTATTGTTCATCATTTTTATGTTTTCTAAGTGTTGTGTTGTACGTGTTATCGGTTGTTGTAATTCATTTTATAATTTTCTTTTAAATCTTACGAACAAAACTGTAAACATTTCGTAAATGCATATTTGTATGTACGTTACCATGAAGTTCATTCTTGAAACAGATTTTTTGAATAAATACTAATTATATCTGTCAATTTCAGGGAAATTTTTAGCATTTTGATTCATTTTGAGTGGAATAGAAAGGTATCAAGATGAGATTAAGGAACAAAAATCTTCTATACGGATACTGAACTATAGTGCTCTTTTCTGGAACTTCCTAACTTTCTCTTCCGAGACATTTGCATCATTTATCGCATTTCCTTTCTGTCTTTTGCAATGGAAACATGTGCGCACGACAAAACGTGAAGAAACTTCTCTTGTTCATGTCTAAGACAATTTAACTTGCCACTGTTTTATACTCTTCCACTTGTAGCTTAAGTAAAATGCATGCCTTTCTATGCTTTTCTTATTGTGAGAGATCTCTGACATTCTTGTCACTGATTTCTTAAAAATTTTTCTCAAAGTGTGTTGTCATACATTTATACACTTTTACTTTTTATCACAAGCATTTTATGATTCTGGATGTGTAACTGAAATTGTTTATAAACTCAGTTTTGAATGTGGTGAGAAAGAAAGGCAACAATGATTATGGCCTTGAGGCAGTAACATTTTTTTCTTTCTTTATTTTATTTTATTATTATTTTTTTGGAGTATGTAAATGAGCGAGCGTAAGAACACGTGAGTGCTTGGTTTTGAGAATAAGTATGTATCTTGTGTGTATGCTCATCTAATTACTTGTCACATGAATGAATGTTTGAGCCAGAGATGAAAGTGACAAACTACTGAAGTTGTACATAGAATTTATAAATGTTCAGAGATCAAGTCAAGTCATTTTATATTTATTACACAAGTGATCCTCTAGGAGCTGGTCTATCACAGTTCACCCTAGTGATATTACACAAAGTTCATTTTTTTAAAATGTATTTTATGAATTGTTCTAGTCATGTTATGAATATATATAATTTGTTTCCTCTATTGTACACAGTCTAGAGACCCTTTATGCAATGCAGAAAATGCAATATTTGTAAATATATTCCAAGAGACGGACTTAATGTAAATGTATATGTAGACTTCAAATGTAGAAATGAAGGAAAAAAATATTCTGTGATCTCAGAGTCAATAAAGTATATATCAAATCTCCTCTATTTATATATTGCTAATTCTTGTTGAATTATGTTAAGGAAAAATACCCTTATGAGGCTCAATTTTTTGCATTTTTGTATGAAATCACTCTTTTTATACATACTTTTCTAACTTTTTTGTTGATTTGATCATGGTCAATCAAGAGAAACAACTCTGTATGAAATTAACCAACTCTTCCTTGAATGTGGAACTCATGAAAACACCCCTCATTCCTTCACATTTGACATTGTGAATTGTTATACAAAAAATCAATAATTTCTGCAGCATAAATTAGAGTTATCTCCCTTAAAATTCAAATCAAGAAACTGTAAGAAAAGAGTGGTTTTATGTGCTGCTGTATGATGTTGTCAAATCTGTATGAAAATGAAGTGACTGGTTGTCAGTTCTTGAATTTAAAAAAGAAAATGTTTTCAATCAAATAAACTTTATTTTTATGATATTTCCTGTTTCTGTTGTGCTTTAAAACATATTTTGATTTAAGCTTGACTGCATGAGATGTTGTGCATTTGTTTGTTTTTTTTTTATTTTTGCATATTTATTTATCCTCACCTGCATTGTTCTTGTGACTTCATAGACCAGTGAGTCTTCACACCTTGTGCTACTTGTAACTCTTGTGGCATAGCCATGTGTGGGTGGCATGACCATGTGTCTGTGGCATTGTGTAAAACACCTGCTGAAATCAGTATAGCACTGAGCTCCTTATGAAATAAATAAAGAATTTACAGAAAAAAGAGAGAGAGAAGGATAGAATAGCCTTTCAATTGCAAGCTGACTGACTTTTTCATGAGGGGCAGTGAAAAGGTTCAGAATTTTATTCTGACCAGTATTTTTTATTTAAGCCAGAATTTTCAGGAGAAATTAACAATTAATAGGCACTTGAATCACTATTGCTGAAAGGTCATGATTGAAATGGCCTGGTTAAACCCATAGAGGAGATGTCCTATTTGAAAATCAATCGCCACCAAAAAAAATCCAATCTCGAATTGTCAATAGAATTTGTAATATGTAAATTTCTTGACTCATACAAGGTGATTTTATTTTTTTACTTCTATTTTTCTTTGTCCCTGCAACTTGTCTATCAAATTCTTGATTTGGATTAAATCACGATTTTCTCAAATTTACTTTAAAAAAAAAACAAATAATACAAAACAAAACAAAAATACATTCAAAGTATTATTGAAATTAAAGAAAATCACTGAGATCAAATTCTCAGCAAAATGTTCCTGTGTCTTATTCCACATTTTTCTTTAGTTTTTTTTTAAAGTTTTTTTTTCCAGTTTTGATCATTGTTAAAGATTTTTTTTTTCCAGTTCAAAATTCAATTTGAAGTTCTGAAAGTTGATATGGAGAAGCTATCATTAATCTCAAATTTTCATTCAATGAAGTTTTTAACAATGAGGTGCAAGGTACAGAAAATTTACCTGTTCAATTTTCAAATTGTAAAGGTGTACTTCAGAACAAAATAATATTTATTCGTCTGCAAGAACACATTTTTTTCCTTCATAATTTCTTTCCCGGTTGTATTCAAACTTTAAACGGATGAAATGTGAAATTTCTTTATTAGCTGCAGAGCAGAATAAAAGTTCAATACATAGAAAGGGCCAAAGGAAACCTGTCTTTTTGACAGTCAATTTATTCTGAGCAGAACGATTTGACTGCACTATTAATGACAGAAATAAAAAAAGAAACATTTCAAATTTTGTGATTCTTTTGAAAAAGTTGGAAATGAAATGTATATTAAATACATCCCTAGAATACCTGCCTGAAATCTGAATCAATGCATTTAAACTTCGTTTATTGTTAAAACTGTGCAATGAAATCCTACACAAAACTTAATAGATGTCATTATATGTGTATGTTATTTTGCTAAGGTGGATGCATGTCTAAACCATTTACATGTAGTATATACAAAAAAAAATAACAAACCCAAATGACTACAGGGCTCCTGACCTGCTCATACTGGTCCTGAAATTTGGACTCGTTCGCAACGTCAAACAATGTTCCCTTTCCGCAATAAAAAAAAACTTCAGAAACTCCAAATTTAATTCCCTTAAAAATTTGAAAAATATTACATACTCCACAATGCTAAAAACAGGCTTTTATACACCTGTATGCATGTGAGAAATCAAAATAAAGTACATGTAAATGTATTTCATTGATACTCAAATGGCAAGTACATGTACAAAATGTACATCGCAACCTTGCCAAAGAACCACTTCAATTAGGAGACCGCCTTGCATTATAGCTAGGCTATCAACATTTAGTCTATTTGTCATCATTACGGGCTATTCAGAACCTTTGTTAGGTAACCACATTATAAACCAGTAGCGCCACCTCATTAATCGGACCCATCACACCCAGTCACTTTGCTGGTCTAAGAAGCAAGGTTCAATTGTATTAACAGTGCACTATTTTCAATTTCTTCAAAAGAAGAAAGGAAAGAAGACAAAAATCTGCACAATATTCTAAATACCCCTGTCCCTATCTCATAACAGGCTGGGAGAGCCCTTGACTCCTTGCATTAACCCTATCAACCCAAAGTATCAAAATGGTATAGTCTTTCCTAGTGTCCTAGACCAATCCATTATAGTCTACGGTGTTGAAAGGGTTAGTGAAATGGGGAGTTATCCTACACACATACATGTACACAGATATGCTTTAAACACATCTTGGGCAAAACCAAAAGGGTGTGTTATGTGATCTGTACAGATCTGTCTGTGACTAGTTGTCAATTTCATGATCTATTTCAAGCCCCTATAATGAGTCTGAAAAAAGACGATCGCCCCTACCACTACTACCTTCAGGGTATGACTGGACCCATTCATTGAACAGAGCGAAATAAAGGATGTGAATTGTGTTTTACTAGAATCTAACCAATCCTCCTATACATTTGTACCTATAAAACTTATGATTTACGAATTTTACAATTAGTCAGAAATTTAGAACCACGCCGCTTGGTTCACATAAAAGTACTTCTAGGAATATGTGCATCCTGTTTTCAAGTTGATACTGTCTTGGTTTTACTGATCAATAGGTATTTGACTCGAATGCTCAATACAAAATAAAAAAAAAAAAAAAAAATTAGGCAAAGAATAGGAATCCTCTGATTCTCCCCTTCTGTAGCAAAGAAATTGTGCCTTAACTTACCAACCCCTGATATCTAATAGACTCTTCCTTAAATCAATGATTTAGGCAAATCCAAATGTGTTTTTAGGGGTGAATGGGTTAATGTTTACCCAATGACCTTAGGCTAGTGAAAATAAGTTTTGGATCAGTACAATTTATCAATTTTTCCCAACTGACCCATCGCATTGGCAGAAAAATTGTTGAATTCTGTGATACCACCAATGTATTTTCAATGTGTCTGAGGCTTGACCTTTGTATTGTGATGTCATCAAAATTAAACATTTTTTTCTAGCTAGATGGAAAGGTCAGTTATGACTGATGAGAATGTCATTTCTTGTGTCACTCCTACCTTAGAAGCAGGTAGAGGTAATATGCAGGGCTCACCTTGTAGGTAGCCAATTTAGCCATTGACTAATTTTGGGGGAAATTTTCTAAAAATAATTGTAATTGGCTAATTTTCTTGCTAACAGTTTTTTGTTGCTGTGTAAAAAGTGCATCTATTGAATGATCTCATATGTTCAAATAAGTTACCTGCAGTTAGAATATAATTAGCAATGAAAGGTAGGAAATAACGAGGCCATGATTAAAAATGTATGAGTAAAGTGGCTAGCAGGTTTCAGTCTATGTAAATTATCATAATTTTTCACAAACTGGTAGGCCTAAATATTCATCAGCTAATAAAATTACACCCTTGCTATAAAAATCTTGGTTTGATAATTTTTTGAGCCCTGTAATATGGGTCAGTAAACATTAATGAGGGCGGTCCTATTCTGATGACCACTCCTAAGGTCAGTAGAGGTCAAGGGCCGTTAGATGTTATATTACATGGACATTACTCATATTTGTACATACATACATGGGTGTGTGTTGAAGTAAAAATGAATCATTGGTGAGATACACCTGAAGTTCGGAGACCTAATTACTACTACTCTCTCCACACACCTGTCCCGTTGATTCATTGCCTGTCATTTTGATTTCTGTGAAAATCTGCGTTTTAAATAAAATTTTAACTCGACAGAATTGAGATATTGTAATTTTGCGTTCATCACTATATCTGTTGGAGATGAAGGTGTGCTATTGTCATGTTCGGATTACTTTGTAGGTTTGGAGATAAGTCTATAAATAGCTACCAGTTGTAATGGTTTATAGTAACAATGTGTGTACTCATGGCAATGATAAAGATATAGATATATGAATATTGGTAATTTTATAATAGTATATGATAATAGGTTTGATATTAAGAATATTGATGATAATGATATATCATTGATGATGATGATCAGCATCATGATGAATAGAATGACAATGACAATGAAGATGATTTTTATCATTCATCACCATCATCATGATGATAGTAAAAATTATGATGAAAATGAAGATGATGATAATAGCAGTAATCAAACCTCAAAAGAATACGACATATCTATTTCGAATTATTTTGCGCTACAAAAAAATCACCTCTCTAGTCTAAATATATTAAATCATTTATCAGATCACGTTAAATTGTCATGGTTCTCTTCGATGCAAAGTTTGTGTGATGAATGAAATAGTAAAATCTCTCATAAATAATGACAGAATTTCAGTACAGTACTTATGATAGCATGAACAGTTTAAGCCTTTGAATACTGGCCACCTAGAATGAGCGGTTCTCCCACTCTGGGCTCAAAGACAGAAAGACGGTGAAAGCTTGCTATTAAGACCATTATTTGTGACTGGCTAACTTTGGTCTGATTAGTGAGGTGGTCTACCATCAGCGGTTTATACAGCCTAAAATCAGGGCAAGGATACCAAAAATTGATTGTCTTTATTGTGAGGTGGTCTGCTAAGTGTGGTGGTCTTTAGGCGAGGTTCCAATGTACTAATAATAGAACAACATCCTGATCAGAAAACTGACCACAAGGATATAATGGGATTTATGTTATGGCTAGTTCTCTATGCCCTCGGGGTTCATAGTTCAGAAAGTAAAAAGCAAATAAGCAGGGGATTTGATCACTGTGTTGGCTGGGGTCAAAGCATTTTTGTCTTGTACAAGAATTCGTTAGCTTAGTGATCAGTATCAGAACCACAAGTCGTTGTACATCTCTCTCAAGAATCATTCACTTATATGGAGGTGTGTTCTAATGCCAGGGAATGGATGCATATTTTTGCCCATTTTTGGCGTTTACTGTGGCAAGGAATGTCAGTTTTTACTGTCTCATCCAAAGAACAGGAATTTTAAGCCAGCCGCTTTTGCCCACCGCCTCGAATCCGTGATATCACAATCAGAAGGTAAACATACATTTTTACTAACCGCAGAGCTACCACAGCACTGGGAAGTACAATTTGTAAGTCATTTTGATGGTTAAGGGTCACTCCCTACTCATTGATGCTGAGAGCTCAGTCTGGTCCAGTACTTGAAATCCTTCATCTGTATTTGGTAATATGTGTATCTCTAACTTGAAGGGAAAGATTCATGAGCAGGGCATTTAACAACATTAACCCTTTCAATACCCCAGACTCAAATGGGCTAATCTAAGACAATATAAAAGAGCATACCATTCTGATACTTGGGGTTGAAAGGGTTAAGATACACAAACAGAAAAAAAGAAAAGAAATCAGTCTGATCTGTTTTAAAACAGGGTTCAAGAGAGGTCACATATGATGATTTCTTGATGATTTCTTGATTTAGGTGATTTGTATTGGAAAAAAGGGGGTCGAGTGGTTAGCATGTACGACTGTGAATCGAAGGGTCCTGGGTTCTACTCCAGCAGTGCCACTACGGGGTTGGCCATCCCTGTCTTTTGTATGAGACAGTAAAAAACCTAGGTCCGATGTCACAGTAGATGTTGGCACGTTAAAGAACCCTCCCTGCTCTACGGCCAGCAGTGCTGAGCATAGGCAAAATTTGTAGCCCTTCACTGGCACACGATGACATCTCCATATGAGTGAAATATTCTTGAGAGGGACGTAATACAACAATACCATAACATACCTTACATAGGTCTGAGGACTAAACGCATAATCCTGATTCTGATTCCTATGGTACTTGGTTAGTAGTTAGCATGTTGACCTTCTGATTGTGAGGTTGTGGGTCTGAATTAATCTATGCTGCCATGGCCAAGTGGTTAGTGTGTTCGACTGTGAGTCAAAAGATCCTGATTCTAGCCGCGTAGTGCCACTCTGCAGTTGGCCGTTCCTCTCTTTTGGATGAGACAGTAAAAACAGAACTCCAGTGTTACAGTAGGCGTTGGCGTATCAAAAAACCCGTACTGGTCAATGGCCATTATTGCCGAGCATAGACCAAAGTTTTTGCCCTGGCGTACAGTGACGTCTCCATATAAGTGAAAGATTCTTGAGTGGGACGTTAAACAACAATATTATTCAACAATAGAAAATAAAATACCCCTTCCTCCTAAAAAAAAAATAAATAAATAAAAAAAATAAAGAATGTAAAAAAGAATGTGTTACCATTGAAAGAGTAAATAAACAGTAATGATAACCAGATGTTTCTCCTTAGTATAATTTAGTGACACATGTTCGGTTTTTTACTTTTTTTCTCAAAAAATTGACATTACAGGTATACAACTAGATTTTTCTTCCATCAGATAAAAAATTCAAAATCAATAGAACTCTTCCACCCTTGAAGTTGATTTAACCAGCTGCAAAAATAAAGATGAGAAAACATTATTTTCTAAAACTGGTAATGCGAAGTGAAATGAACATGACAAATTTGTTATGATTCTTGAGAAAGTTGTCAATTTTAGATTCAACACAAAGGACAAGAGATAATTTTTTACACCAATTAATCATCGCAAATTAGTTCATACTTGAAAATTGATAAGAGAAACAGACTGGAGAAAACTAAACAAGACTTCTTTAAAAAACGGCAAGGAGTTCAAATTAACTGTCCCTTAAATTACGCTATACATTCCGTGAAATTTTATATATCAATTATGCCTAATTATTCCTTTGAGTATTGGTGGAAATTCTTTAATTTTTTTTTCCCCCGTTTGATAAATTACATTTCACAGGAGAAACTAACACCTTGCAAATCGCAGTCTGAGGCAGGTGATTTAATGATTTTGAAACAGAAACTAGAAATTAGTAGTTTCAGCCAAATTGCTATCACTGCTAGATCGTTACCTCTTCCATGTCAGAAATTAACCTTCTCATTATACGGATCACTGCTATTAGGTCGTTTATTTCATATATTTTTTTGTGCTTTGTTGCCAAGCTACATGTATTTAATTTATTTCCTGTATGTTTCTTTAGTTTTGGCTTTGTTTGTTTTCTTTTTTCATTGAAAAGGGGAGAGAGGAATGCTGGGCTCGAAACTAACAACTTAACCCTTTCAACCCCAAGTATCATAATGGTATGTCCTTTTCTATTGTCTAAGACCAGTCCATTACAGTCTATGGTGTTGAAAGGGTGAACTACAGTGGAACCTATCATGAGAGACCACCCCTTTTCATCCGCGGATCTAGAGGGAGGGAGGTTGAGGGGGTCTGGACCCCCTTAGAGGTCATTTATGCTTAGATTCTTATTCTAACAGGGCTATTTTTTCTATGACACAAGTTCTAACCCCAACCCCCATCCCTGGAAAATATGGACTCCTCTGAAAAAAAATCCTGGATCTGCACATGCTTTTGCCATGCAAATGTGATCTTCCAGGTGGTTTCTCAAGATAATTTTTTGATAATATGATCTCTTAAATGATGTGTTCTTATTAGTCTCTCAAGACAGGTTTCACTGTTATTGTTTGTGAGATCTATTAGCTAGCAAGAAAATATACTAGTCCACAGATTAATTCCTAATTGAAGTTATTTGACCAATTTGTAATGCTATATTTTTCAAACTGTTAGATCTACTTAAACATTGTTTATAAACATATTGCAAAATAATAACTTATGGTAATGGTCGTAATGATGACAAATCTAACAAGATGTGTTTGAGAAACACTATGCCCCCGAGTGGTAAGCCA